>SJYX01015239.1:0-22275 GCA_006410675.1 Oreotragus oreotragus | reverse complement strand
ATCACAATAAACTGTGGAAAACTCTTCAAGAGATGAGAATACCAGACCACCTGACCTGCCTCTTGAGAAACCTGTATGCAGGTCAGGAAGCAACAGTTAGAACTGGACATGAAACAACAGACTGGTTCCAAGTAGGAAAAGGAGTACGTCAAGGCTGTATCTTGTCACCCTGCTTATTTAACTTCTATGCAGAATACATCATGAGAAACACTGGGCTGGAAGAAGCACAGCTGGAATCAAGATTCCCAAGAGAAATATCAATAACCTCAGATATGCAGATGACACCACCCTTATGGCAGAAAGTGAAGAAGAACTAAAGAGCCTCTTGATGAAAGTGAAAGAGGAGAGTGAAAAAGTTGGCTTAAAACTCAACATTCAGAAAACTAAGATCATGGCATCTGGTCCCATCACTTCATGGGAAATAGATGGGGAAACAGTGGAAACAGTGGCTGACTTTATTTTTCTGGGCTCCAAAATCACTGTGGATGGTGACTGCAGTCATGAAATTAAAAGATGCTTGCTCCTTGGAAGGAAAGTTATGACTAACCTAGACAGCATATTCAAAGGCAGAGACATTACTTTGCCAACAAAGATCTGTCTAGTCAAGGCTATGGTTTTTCCAGTGGTCATGTATGGATGTGGGAGTTGGACTGTGAAGAAAACTGAGCGCCAAAGAATTGATGCTTTTGAACTGTGGTGTTGGAGAAGACTCTTGAGAGTCCCTTGGACTGCAAGGAGATCCAACCAGTCCATCCCAGAGGAGATCAGTCCTGGGTGTTCATTGGAAAGACTGATGTTGAACTGAAACTCCAATACTTTGGCCACCTGATGTGGAAAGCTGACTCATTTGAAAAGACCCTGATGCTGGGAAAGATTGAGGGCAGGAGGAGAAGGGGACTACAGAGGATGAGATGGTTGGATGGCATCACCGACACAATGAACATAGGTTTGGGTGGACTCTGGGAGTTGGTGATGGACAGGGAGGCCTGGTGTGCTGCAGTTCATGGGATTGCAGAGTTGGACACAACTGAGCGACAGAACTGAACTGAGTGTTAAGTACAAAAAAATGCATCTTAACTGCCTATTTTCTCAAAATTTACAGTGGTATATTACATTAGTATGCCAAAGTTTACTTCTGTGTTTTGTACCATAAAAGTAATACATTTTAATTTCACCTTGGCTTTAAAAAGATATTGCTGCTTACTTGCTTGTACTTGGTAATACCCACATTTGTTTCTTGATAATCACTCAGTATAATGTGACAATCAAATTTTTTTGTTCTGTAATGAGTTCTTGATGGAAACCATACGTGTTAATTAAATTATTAATGTGTACACTGAGTAACTCCGTCCCGGTGTCTCGTCTGTCACTGGATTAGTGCCGGCTTTTACTGCTGCTTTCCCTTCCTCTCTGTTTCTGTTGGCACCTGTACCAATTACAACACATGTAGGTTGCTGTAGCAAGGCTAGGTAATCTCTTTTGCTTTTGTCTTCCTCTTTTTTTCTAATTGATCTGGCAGATCTTTGTCATGATACTCTATACATCATGAAGTCTATACATTTAAAATTGATATTCGACTCAAGGCCTTGCAGAACTTAGACTCAATTACTCTGTAACCCTGTCTTTTGTTACCGCAACATAAACCTTCCCATCCAGTCAAGCTGCGACTCCCTATTGTATTCTAAACATTCTTTGATTTAAAATGTCATGTGAATAAGGTATTATTTTAACCCAATATTGTAGACAAGGAGAGTGAGGCACAGAGAAGTTAACTAACTGGTCCATAATCTTCAGGTTTTCTAGGGAGCAGTTAAAGCTTGAACCTCGTGAGTGTCCCACTGGATGTGTGCTCTTCAGCGCAGACTCTTTTAGGGACTAAAGCCCAACTCAGGTATCATCCTGAATAAGAATCTTCGGGGGACTCAGTTCTTCCTTGAGTGGCTTCTGACACCTGTGGCATGCGGGAGAATGCCTCTCCCAGAAGGTGACATTTGAGTCAACATGTAGGAAGAAGGCAGGGTCTCGGAGGGTAGCATTCCAGGAGGATTGTGTGTGCAAAGGACCAGAGCCTAGTCTCCTTCACACGTGCGTGTTTATCTAGTCTGCTTCAGCCTTACGTCCTTTGATAGCTTAAGCCAAATATTTCAGTCTATTTTTCAGGGTTTATGTCTCTTACGATGCCTCTACAGCTGGCATTTATTTAATCACAGCAGCTCTCTGAGGTGGATCTTAATAGCTACACGTTATTGCTGAAAAAAATTGAGATTCATAGTAGTTGGTAATGTACAAAGGTCACACAGTTAATAAGTCGCAGGAAAAAAAATGGCAGAGCTGGGATATGCCTCAGTTTGTCTGAATCCCATGCTGTTTCCCCACACTGTAGATCAGCCACTGTGTATAGCCTTGAATAATATATACTCCTCCCTTAGATGGTTAATCTCCCTAACCAGAGTGCAGGGACCCTTTGTAGTACTTCTATTGTCATAAATACCAACCACAACTTTACAAATAAAGAGTTAATAATTGAGTTGTTTCCATGTGTTAGTTTCACTGAAGTTAGAGGCATTTTGCATACAGTAAAACAAAATTTTGATAGTTAAAAATGAGTTGTTTGCAGAGTGCATGTATCATCGTCATAAAAACAATAAAACTATTGACCAGCCAGTTGTTCTGAAATCCATGAAACAAAAACTAAAGACCACAGGCCAACTTTACTTGTTCTGCAAAACAGCAAAGCTTGGTGGAAGAAAAGATTTTTAGTTTAGCAGCTGCTGCTGCTGCTAAGTCGCTTCAGTCGTGTCCGACTCTGTGCGACCCCATAGACGGCAGCCTGCCAGGCTCCTCTGTCCCTGGGATTCTTCAGGCAGGAACACTGGAGTGGGTTGCCATTTCCTTCTCCAATGCATGCGTGCATGCTGAGTTGCTTCCGTTGTGTCTGACTCTGTGCAACCCTATGGACAGCAGCCCACAGGGCTCCTCCGTCCACAGGATTCTCTGGGCAGGAGTAATGGAGTGGGCTGCCATTTCCTTCTCCATCAGTTTTGCAGACTACTTTATCATTTACATTCTCTAATATCATAGATAAAGAATTGTGAGTACTCCTGTCAGAACTGCACATGGTCCCTGAGTTAAGTATCACTCACTTTTGTTGTTAGAATTCCACTGAATTCACTAGAATTTGAACTTGTTATTTTCCATATACTAATTCCTTATCAATGACCGTTGTATGATTTTATTTTTAATTATTTTTGGTATTCATTGGACCTTTATTATCTTTTTTTTCTTGTCCTAATCTTTATGTACCAGTGTTCCCCTTAATTTCTGATGTCTCCCTGATTGTGAGTGACTGAAATGCACATTGAATTCCATGAAGTGAAATTTGGAAGTTTATTGAAATAATGGTGGGGGTGGGGGGAGTCTCAAAAACTCATCCAGCCACAAGCGGAGGGCAGGAGGGCAGCTGGGTACCTGGGTTTTGAACACAGGTAGGGATTGCTCCATCTCTTGGCTCCAATTCTCTCCTCTACTGTAGGCCCCTTTCTCCGTGTGATGGGAATATGACCACCACAGCTCCACAATACAGCAGTAGCCACCAGAAAGAGGCCCACCTGACATCCCTCTGATCCAAGCCCCACAAAGATCCCAAGAAAGTGTTCTGATTAATTAGCCCAGTCATCCTGGACTAACCTAGACGTTGTCTCAGTTGCCTGTGAAGTTGCCTCGTTTGCTAGGATACCGGACTCAAAACCCTGACCTCACCTGGGGAATAAGTTTGTCTGCCCTGTTTTGGGTTATAGGATCTCGTCTGATAGCTGATTCCTGGGTTAGACTGGCTGCCCCTAGGAAGCCCTCTGTCTTTGTTGAAGGCGGCTTTTCCCTTGGTTCCTGAGCTTCCTTTCCAGCCTAAGGGGACATCTGCAGTGTCCTCAGTACCTTTTTGAATCAGAGACAGTTGATGAGCCCTGAGCTCTGTGTGTGAGGGATGCTCTGTCATTTGTTTCACCACCGGCCTGTATGACTGCAGGTGACCCATTTGGATTTGTCTTTTTCTGTTGAGAAAATCTCCATTTTATGATTGAATAATGCTTTACATACAGAATGACAATAAGTAACAATAGCAGACAAATGTTGCTTCTCTTCAAAAGAACGGAACTATTATCTTGCATATCAGTTCATCTGGGTACGAATGGAAAATGCCTCGAAAAAGAAATAATACTTCACATTTATACCACAACTTTTTCAAAGAGATCAAGTGGGAGGCTAAAGGTCACTGTAATTTTCCTTTCACAGACTTTTACTGATGCTATTTTCTTTTCAACATTAAGAGCAGCCAACCACCTGGCTTACGCATATTCTGCAAACTTACTGTGTTTTTAAATGAGATTGGATTTTTTTCTAGACTTGCAAAGGTTTTTAATTTTAGAGAACTGCTTTTTTTGTGCAACAGTGTTTGTTTTGGAAACGTTTATACTCGGATAACTGTGGAGGAGACGGCTTTGTGCTGTCACTTCAGTTAAATTAAAAAGCATTTATCATTAACTCACCATTTACAGCATTGTTCAGAGAGATTGCTAAAGATGAGTAAGATTTAGCTTGTGCCCAGGCCCCTGGAAGAACTGACCATGTACTCATGACTGACCTACCGGACAGCTGTAGGGCAGCACAGCAGAATTGGGTCATGGTGCCACCACTCTGATTTCACAGCACACACTCCACACAGAGCATGCGTGCAAAGGAACAGATGGACAGGCCACTCAGTGAGCTTATACCCTCAGTGAGCGAGAAGGAAACGGAAGTCTACCCTTCATGCTGGCTTGTTCAGTTCTTGCATGCCTCTCAGAGTAAGACCATTTGTAGGATTTAAAGATATCCATTTTCTACACAACACAGCTTCTGAATGTAGCCAACAACAACTTCTGCTACTCAACAGAAGAAAAAGCAATCTATTTGAATGCTGGAGGGAAAACCCATTGTTGTGGACTTATTGCAGGACCATATGACTGTCTTCGGCAAAGGCTTTCTATGAGATTTTCAAGAATAGCATTTACTGTTGGAGATTTTGCTTCATATATTGTGTTTAGAATTTGGACCCCATGTAGTTTTTGATTCCACTGAAAGGAAGATGCAAATAAGGTGCAGTATTCCTGCATAAAAGGAGACTTTAATTCTAACTTGTGTGTTTGAGGCAAGTGTCAGAAAGGATGTGGCATTTGTGTAGAGCTTTGAAGGGAAAGATTTTGACAGGTGGGGGTGGGGAATGGAAGGGATACATTTCCAGTGACCAAAGCTGTGAAATAATAATGTGTTGAGATAATAGCCCAGCCTGTGTGTGCTTGGTTCTGTCCGACTCTTTGTGAACCCATTGACTGTAGCCTGCCAGGCTCCTCTGTCCATGGATTTCTCCAGGCAAGAATACTAGAGTGGGTTGCCATTTTCTACTCCAGGGGGTTTTCCCAACCCAGGGATCAAACCTGAGTTTGTGTCTCCTACATTGGCAGGCCAGTTCTCCACTGTACCACCATACTTAAATTGAAGAAAGTAGGGAAAACCACTAGACCACTCAGGTATGACCTGATCAAATCCCTTATGATTATACAATAGAAGTGACAAATAGATTCAGGGAATTAGATCTGAGAGACAGAGTGCCTGAAGAACTATGGATGGAGGTTCGTGACGTTGTACAGAAGGCAGTGATCAAGACCAAATCCAATAAAAGAAATGCAAAAAGGCAAATTGGTTGTCTGAGGAGGCATTACAAATAGCTGAGAAAAGAAGAGAAGCTAAAGGCAAAGGAGAAAAGGAAAGATATTCGAAATCAGATTTATTATACTCTTTGTAGCCAAAGACAGAGACATTCTATACAGTCAGAAAAACAAGACTGGGAGCTGACTGTGGTTCAGCCTAGACCATTCGGTATAACCTAAATCAAATCCCTTATGATTATACAGTGGACATGACAAATAGATTCAGTTAATTAGGTCTGATAAAGTGCCTGAAGAACCATGGATGGAGGTTCATGATACTGTACAGAAGGCAGTGATCAAAACCATCCCCACGAAAAAGAACTGTAATTAATATTGTGTTGAAATGTTAAATAAAGAATATTAGACCAGGAGTTAGAAGATTGTTGCTGGCTCAATCACTTACTAACTAGAGAATATCAACCATGTTATTTTTAACTTTTAGATTTTAAATCCTTTAGTCTATAAAATGGGATTCATTATATCTGAAAGGGCCTGAGATTCTGGTATATTAAAGTGTAGTATAAATGTCAATTAGAGAACAGCTCTGAATATTACTAAGTTACATCACCTTTTACTTTTACCCACAGTTCATTAGATAATTGAAGAAAGTCAAAAAAACCAACTCTTAAAGATGCTTAGTTTGCACTCAGAGAAAATTTGAGATAATTAAAGAACTGAAAGCCTCCTCTCTTTAAAAGGCATATTGAAAGTTAAAAAAGAGAGATTCAGGAGAGGGCAAGAAAGCAGCAGAGACCTGAAATTATGTGACAAGTGGTTCAGAATAGGAGGAACTGAAAACTGCTTGTGGTCACCTAGTGCTAATGAAAGAGACTGGGAATACAATAGAGACTGGGAAAAGAACCCAAGAGAAAAGGCCAGTGGCTTCCATACCTCTGGTGCTTCTCTCTATGTAGTACATTTTTCCATGTAAAATCTAACTCAGGGTGTTCGCAGCCGTCGCTCTCCAACGCCAGCGCCGCCTCTAGCTCGCTGAGCTCCAGCCGAAGGAGAACGGGGGTAAGTAAGGAGGTCTCTATACCATGGCTCGTACAAGGCAGACTGCCCGCAAATCGACCGGTGGTAAAGCACCGAGGAAGCAACTCGCTACAAAAGCCGCTCGGAAGAGTGCGCCCTCTACTGGAGGGGTGAAGAAACCTCATCGTTACAGTGAAAATCATGCACTTTAATTGAACATGTAGTACAAATTGAGTAAGAGTCACACAAGTGAAGCCTTAACCTAATCAGCTAAATGTAAATTTGTTTGGTTCCTGCTGAAATAGTACCCTCAGGCTCCAGTGGCAAAGAAGAAGAAGAAGAAAGAGAAATCAATAGAGAAAAGGAGAGGGTCTGTTTGACTATATAATATGTAAAACTTTTGTCTTCCAAGAAAGATTCTGGCTTGGAAGATTGTAAAGGAAAATTAGGAAAACTAGAATTACAGAATGCTGGGCAATACTTTTCTGAGCTTCCTTCTACACACTGGTCTTGAATTAGTGTGGAAATAATAGCTTTTATGAAGATAAAGTCAGTTTACCCCCTTGGAACAAATATTTGTAAATCACCATTTGGATGGATGCTGGTTGTCAGCCTGTAGGAAGGCCCTCGTCTCATTCCTGCCCTAGGGAGAGCGTGTCACCAGGGGAGAGGTGGCCTCCTAAGAAGAAATGCTGGAAGGGGACAACTGGAAAGGGCTGGGCAGGTGAAAGGGTGATGGGTCGGGATCTCTCTTTGCACAATCTGAGTAGCAGGACCATGTCTCGAGCATTTGAAGAACTCAAAGAGTGATAGGGCTTCCCTGGTGGCTCAGATGGCAAAGAACTTGCCTGCAAATGCAGGAGACTCGGGTTCGACCCCTGGTCGGGAAGATCCCCTGGAGAAGAAAATGGCAACCTGCCTCTGTATCCTTGCCTAGGAAATCCCATGGACAGAGGAGCCTGGTGGGCCACAGTTCATGGGGTTGCAAAGAGTCGGATGCGGCTTAGTGATTAAACAACGACAAAGAGTGATGTGCTTAGACTGAGATTCAGAAAGGTTTTGGTGGCTGCAGTGTGAGAACAGATGGGTTGGGGAGTGAGCACACCGACACCGGGAGGGCTGTCACGGTTATCTAGGGGAGATGCCGTCGTGGTCTGAGCTAGTGAGGCTGGAGAGAAGTGAATGGATTCCAGAGGGAGGTGGGGGGTGTGATGGGACCAGACCCATGAGTCAGGGGCTGCGTGGGTGGTAGTTCAGATGCTGACCAGGAGAAGGGTACTGCAGATCATCAAGTCAGAGAGCCCAGGCAAGGAGCAGGGGTGAGGCTGGGGTGGAGAAAGAGATGAACTCAGATCCTGAAATCTGGAACCCTGAACAGCAGAAATGAAGTGACACAGGATGGGAAGAGAGCACAAGTAACACCAAGGGCTGATCAGTTCAGTCGTGTCCGACTCTTTGCGACCCCATGGACTGCAGCACGCCAGGCCTCCCTGTCCATCACCATTTCCCGGAGTTTACTCAAACTCGTGTTCATCGAGTCGGTGATGCCATCCAGCCATCTCATTCTCTGTCGTACCCTTCTCCTCCCACCTTCAATCTTTCCCAGCATCAGGGTCTTTTCAAATGAGTCAGCACTTCACATCAGGTGGCCAAAGTATTGGAGTTTCAGCTTCAGCATCAGTCCTTCCAATGAACACCTAGGACTTATTTCCCGTAGTCATGTCCAACTCTTTGTGACCCCATGAACTGCAGCATGCCAGGCCTCCCTGTCCATCACCAACTCTGGGAGTTCACTCAAACTCGGGTCCATGGAGTCAGTGATGCCATCCAACCATCTCAAGGGCTGATAAGTAAGTAAAGTCACTCAGTCGTGTTCAACTCTTTGTGACCCCCGTGAACTGCAACCCACCAGGCTCCTCAGTTCATGGGATTCTCCAGGCAAGAATACTGGAGCGGGTTGCCATTTCCTTCTCCAGGGGATCTTCCTGACCCAGGGATCAAAACCAGGTCTCCCGCATTGGAGGCAGACGCTTTAACCTCTGAGCCACCAGGGAAGCCAAGGGCTGATACAGGATACAAAATGAACGTGAAGAAAAAATACACAGCACTTAAATTGAACACGCAGTATATCAGTTCACTTTGATTTCTGCATACCTCCCATGATAAGTGTAGATTTGTTTGATGTCTGCTAAAAGAGTACCCTCAAGTGGAAACTGAAACAATAAAGCGCACATCTCTCAAGTGCTGGGTTGTATATCGAATATTATAGATTAACAAGCTGGGAGACCTGAGGACAGGCCTCCGGCTGACTGTCTTCAGGAATTATTTGTGAACCATGACTGATGCAAAATATTAAAATACCTTTAAAAAATATTTATTGTTTGGCTGCACCAAATAAACGGTTGTAGCCTGTAGCACGCAAGATCTTTAGTTGCAGGACGTGGGCTCTGTTTCTCTGACCAGGGATCGAACCTGAATCCCCTGCATTGGGAGCACAGTCTTAACCACTGGACCAACAGGGAAGCCCCTCAAAATATTAAAATACTTAAAAGGCTCATTAGTGAGAGGGCAGTGATTCGGTCATATCACTATTTCCAAAGAAAATGTGAAATTCAGTAAGTAAGAATGTATCACAGAGCCCACGTGCTGCAACTAAAGATCCTGCGTGCTGCAGGCTACAACTGTTTATTTGGTGCAGCCAAACAATAAATATTTTTTAAAAGGTATTTTAATATTTTGCATCAGTCACGGTTCACAAATAATTCCTGAGGACAGTCAGCCTGAGGCCGGTCCTCGGATCTCCCAGCTTGTAATACCAAATCTTTGTGTTCAGACCCATCTGTGTAAAACAACATCATCCCCCTCAAGCTCCTCCCAGTTTACTTTTCTCCATGTCAGTTATCACTGATATGCTGATATGCTAAGTATTTATTTTTTTTTCTGTCTCTTGTTCTCATCTCCTTACTCAACTAGGAAGTGAATTCTAGCAGGAAGACTTTGTTTTGCTTGCCACTATACCCCCAGCATCTAGCTTAGTTCCTGGCACACATGCATTTAATAAGCACTTGTTGAATGAATGGTGTTGAATAAATACAATGAATTTCAATTTGGAAATTCAGCACTATCAGGTCATAGAATAATAGACTATCTTAATGGAGAACATTAAGAATTTTAAAATTAAAATTATTAAAAAGCAGAGACATCACTTCGCTGACATAAGTCCGTATAGTCAAAGCTATGGTTTTTCCAAAGCTATGGTCCAACTCTCATGAATGTGAGAGTTGGACCATAAAGAAAGCTGAGTGCCGAAGAACTGATGCTTTTGAACTGTGGTTTAGAGAAGACTCTTGAGAATTCCTTGGACTGCGAGATCAAACCAGTCAGTCCTAAAGGAAATCAACCCTGAATATTCATTGTAAGGCCTGAGGCTGAAGCTGAAGCTCCAATACTTTGGCCACTGGATATAAAGAGGCAACTCAGTGGAAAAGACCCTGATGCTGGGAAAGACTGAGGGCAGGAGGAGAAGGGGACAACAGAGGATGAGATGGTTGGATGGCATCACCAACTCAATGGACATGGGTTTGAGCAAACTCTGGGAGATGGTGAAGGACAGAGGAGCCTGGCATGCTGCAGCCCTTGGGGTCACAAAGTCAGACACGACTTAGTGACTGAACAACGACAAAACAGAGGATATAGACTGAAAAAGTTGTTCAACTACAGAGAAATTTCTGTAAAGTACTCTGCACAATAGCGAATATGTATATACAATATAATGAACTTTTGAATGTGATACAGCTAACTGACCTTTAATTATATCTAAAATTTTTCATCTTGGCCACTCTTCTCACCAACATTTAATCAATAAGTGTATCTTAGTCAAGCTCCTCCAAATGAGCTTCTGAACACCAGCGCATTTGAATGAATAGACATGTACTTAATTTTCAATGATGCTTTTTTTTAAGTCTGAACGTCACCTCTAGGGACATTTATTTTGTCAAGCCTTACAACTTAAAATCGTGAACGCTGACATGCTCTGTGAGTAAAAGATGCGGTGGAATTTCAACAGTTGTTTCTTTGACTCTGAAATAATCTTTGGAACATCTCTTTCTCCCTCGGTGTAGGAGCACTGCAAGATCCATACTCCCTTCTTGTGATCCTGCGGTCAGGAGGTTAGATAAGCATTCTTTCCCGCCCTGTAGAGAGCGGGGCGACTTGAAGGTTCTGCGTTTCCAGAGTCTTACTTGTGCTGCAGACGGCGCTTTCAAAAGCATAGCGCTGCGCTAGACCGCTCCCGGGACCCCCAAAGCACGGGCGCGCCCATGAATGACCAGCGTTGCATCCATCCATCCCTGTCTCTGGACGACGGCCTATCCGTTTGGCTACGATCGCCCTGCTGAAGTTTACAAAGCGCTGGAACGTCTAGAACCGCCGCCTCGCCGAGGCCGCGCCGCCCTCCGCGGGGTGCACGCCCAACGCTGACCGACCGCCTGGGCGCACCGGCGCTCACCGCCCGCCGCACACTGCCCAGCTGCGCGAAGCCCGACGGCGGCGCCGCGCCCCGGNACCCATACATTTCTAACTATAAGATTCTAACAACCTTATTCTGTATGTTATGGGAAACGTTAAATTTTTTTTTGGTCAGAGATATATCATGCCTAGGAATGGTCAAGGTAGAATCTTGGCATTTCAAAATAGATCAGTACTGTCCTCCCCACCCCTTTTACCTTAGCTGTTAGCTGGAAACAGACTGAGAAGTGGTGATCTCTTCTAGGGATGGCCACGTGGAACATGTAGACTGCCTCACTCAGGTGTGTGAACCAAGAGGAGTTGAAGCAAGTAGGGTTAGACTGTCAGCCCATTGTGCTGTTACTGACATGTATTATATGTGTTACAAACCTGACAGTGTGGCGTTATAGTTGTTGCTTTGTGCAGTCTTGTCTTTTAAAGTAAATTAAGAGAAAAAAGAGCAAGCATATGTATTTATACAGTCTTTTATATTTGTTCAAGTGTTAACCTTTTTCTGCTGCTCTTCCTTTTTTCTTGCTAATTTGAGTTAGCATCTGGTGTCGTTTCCTTTCAGCCTGAAAGGCTTCCTTTAGTGTCTCTTGTAGGGCCCATCTGCTGGCAGGAAATCTTGTTAGTCTTTGTTCTTCTGAGAATGAATTCATTCCACCTTCATTTTTAAAGGATAGTTTTGCTGGATATGGAATTCTTGTGAGACAATTTTTTTTTTTCCCATTTAGCAATTTGAATATGCTATCAGCACCTTCTTATTTCCGTTATTTCTGAAGAGAAGTTAGCCATCATTTTATTATTCCCTTATATATGATAACTCTGTTTTTTACTGTTTTGAAAATTTAATTTGTTTTTGACTTTACCAGTTTAACTGAAATGTGCCTAGGTATGTATTTGTATTTATTCTAGGGTAGGGCTCATTGAGCTTCTTGGATCTATAAGTTCAGTTTTCATAAAGTTTGGGAGTTTTTTAGCCATTATTTCTTCTTGTGTTTCCTACCTTTTCCCTCTTTTTGTGGAACTGCCATTATATGCAGGTTAGTATGCTTGATGCTATCTTACAGGTCTTTGAGGCTTTCTTCCTTTTTATTCATTCTTTTTTCTCCCCGTTTTTTAGATTGAATTGTTTCTATTGATCTCTCTTCATGTTTCTAGATTCTTCCCTTCTCCCAGCTGAAACCTAGTGAACCCATCTAGTGAATTTTTCATCTCAATTACTGTACTTTTCAATTTCAAAATTTCATTTGGTTCTTTCCCATAATTTCTACCTCTTTATTGAGATCTCTTTGTTAAGTTATTGTCATCATACTATAATTCTTTAAATATGACTTCCTTTAGTTACAAAGCATCATGGTTTATTTTGAAGTCTTTGAGAAGTGTTAACAGCTGGATCCACTTAGAGTCAGTATCTGTTGACTGCTTTTTTCCTGAGCATGGAACACACTTTCCTGTTTCTTTATATGCCTTGGAAGTTTGCTGAGAACCAGCATTTCAGATTTTATTTTGTAGTAATTCTTAATTCTGATTTACTCCCTCTCAGACTTCTTGTTGCCCTTTTTTTGTTTAACAGCTTTGCTGGGCTAAATTTATGGACTCTGTTTCCACCATGGTGTGTGAATGCTAATGTCTCTGATTTATAAAATTTTTAATTAAAAAAAAATTAACCCTGGATCTCCAGTATTAGCTCCTGTATCTGCATGGCTTGGTGGTAAGTCCATGATTGGTTAGAGGTTATCTACAAATGCCTTGAGCTGATGGATATGTGTGTGAATTGGGGAGCATGTTCAAATTTCAGACAGCTTTTTACCCCCTCTGATAACCATCAGTCTGTCTTCTGTGTTTCTAAGCTGTTTTTTTGTTTGAAGATTCTCAACATGTGATATCATAACAGCTTTTATCTATGTCTGCCTTACTTCACTTAGCATAATGGCCTCAAGGTCCATCCGTGTTGTTGCAAATGTCAAGATTTCCTTCCTTTATGCTGAATAGTATTCCATTGTATATAAATATCACATGTTCTTTGTGCATTCATCCATGAGTGGAGATTTAGATTGCTTCCAAGTCTTGGCTATTGTAAATAAATACAGTGAACATTGGGGTGCAAATATCTTTGTGAGAAAGATTTCATTTTCTTCAGATAAATACCCAGAAGTGGAATTGCTAGATTGGATGGTAGTTCTATTTTTAATTTTTTGAGGAACTTTCATACTGTTTTCTGTAGTGGCTGCACCGATTCAGCAGGGGTCCAGTTTAGCACAAGGAGTCTCTTTTCTCCACATTCTCACCATCACTTGTTATTTCGTGTCTTCTTGATAATAGCCATTCTAACAGATGTGAACTGATACTTTATTGTGGTTTTGATTTGCATTTCCCTAGTAGTTAGTGATGTTGAGCATCTGTTCATGTACCTGTTGGCCATTTGTGTGCCTTTTTTTGGGGAAAAATAGTCTCTTTAGATCCTGTGCCCATATTTTAATTGGATTTTTTTCTCTTTAGTTGTTACAGGTAGTTTTAAAGTGTTTCCCAGCTTCTGGCTGCCATGTTTGTCTTCTCTGCATGTGCTGTAGCCTCATGGACCCAGAGAGGTAGATAGCTTGGACCCTGTCCCATTTCTCCTGTGTGCCCACACAGCCTTCCAGTGGGCCATGGTTGTTTGGATAGATTTTGAAGCTCTTCTGTGGTTGTCTCACTTTAAAAAATTTCTGTTTAGTCTGTTGGTCTGATACTTGCTGCAGCCGAGACCACAACCTCCAGCTAGTCTTGCTGTTTGTCTGCCTCCATGATTGCCATTACCAACTGTGTTGCTGGGCATGGATTTTTTGCACTTTACTTTTAATCAAGTTAGCCTCCCTCAGCAGCAAAACAGGTAGAACTATGCTGCTGATCATGCTGGACTTGGGGGGCCAGGATAGCAGTCCCAAGCAGGAATGCCATAGACTCTCTGTGAAATAATTGAAAAAACGTATATTGGTCTCTATCCCCATTTCCTGGTACAGGGTTCCTAAAACCTTTGTGATATTCTAGGTTGCAAGAGCATCAGACGCATCTTTTGTTCTAATGTTTGGTCTTTGATCTTGTTTCCTAAAACAGAGCTCCCAAATCCTTTGAAATTTCCTAGGTGATAAGAATGTTTTAGTTCTAATGAGAATACTTTGGATGGGCTTGGGGATAGCTTCAGGATGGGAGCTGGTTACCTGAAACACCCAGCCAGGATTAGAAGCTTGGGATTTGCAGCCCCATCTGCCATCCTCTGGGAATGGGAGAGGTGCTGGAGACTGAGTTAATTATCATTAATTATGGCTACATGATGAAGCTTCTGTATAAGTTGCCAAAGTACAGGGTTCAGTGAACACATCTGAATGCTGAGAGGGTGATGCACCCCAGCTCCACAGGGACAGAAGTTCCTGCACTCGGAGCCCTTCCAGCCTTGTCCTCTCTATCTCTTCTGGCTGGACCCTTTATTGTATCCTTTAGTATATAATAAACTGATAAGCATGTTTCCCTGAGTTTTATGAGCTGGGCTAGCAAATGATCAAGTCCAGGGAGGGGGTCATGGAGACCTCCCATATATAGCCACTTTGGACAGAAGTTGTGGGTAATCTGGGGACTCACTACCTGTGCTTGGCTTCTGAAGTGGGGGCGGTGTTTTGGGACTGAATCCTTGACTTGTGGAATCCGATGCTCACTCCAAGGAGCTTGTGTCAGAACTGAAGGGAACTGCTGGACATCTGGCTATTAAAAGAGGATTGGTCAGTGTGGGAATCAGCTCTCACTTGGGTATCAGGAGTGCTGTAAATGTGGTGGTAGAGGGAGTAAAGGAAGAACACAGGATATTTTCACAGCCCCACTGTTCTAACTTAGGGTTCGGTAGTATTTCATGAATACATGCTTCTCAATTTGTAGGCCTTCAGTTGATTCCCAGAGTCCCGAAATGTTTTTGTTTTATATTTTTTGTGAAAATCATATTTTATTATTGCTTTGGGAGTGAGGATTTGCCATACTTCTTCCTCTCCTGTTCTGAACACCTGAAGATGTTTTTTTAAGTATTCAAGGTGTAGAGCAAGCCATTTTATTATCAGATTGAGGTAGACACCAAGTCAGTATTTTTATTTTATGTGAAAAGCTTCATTAGAAAGAGTTCAGTTTTATAATAGTATGATTAATGAGTTTTTTATAACTGCTTTCTAATAAGTTTTCATACCTTGATTCTGCCAGTTGAAGAAGCTGTATATTTTTTAGGAAGTATTAAATTATAAAAATAATTTCGAAGAGAAGATTAGAAGGATTAAAAAAAAAAGACTGGTTTTTAGCAAGGTAACATTTATTTTGTTTTTAAGTCCTTTTATGTTTAAGATATTGTTACATAGCGTTTTACAATCATCTCTTTATGGGAAAAAAATCCTTTACTTCTTATGATAAACATATAGTACATTCTCTGTTGAAAAGAGGAAAACCTAAGAAGGCACAAATAGGAAAATTAGAAGCATCACAATCACACTGCCGAGAAACAACCACCATATGAAGAATGCTGGTGTCTCCCCTACAGGCCTCATGCATACAGTCCATCTTCTTGAGTCATTCATCTATCTTGAAACTTGCTTTTTAAAAAACAAACAAAATAAAAACCTAATTCTGATTTGGTGAACATCTTCCTATGTTGTTAGATATTTTTGTAAAACACAAGTTTTTAAATGGCTGCATAGTACATCAGTACTGCCTATGGATAACTATAATTTGTTTGTTTTCTGTTGGCAATTTATGTTTCTTCCATTTTCAGCTGTCAGTATCTTTTCAGATTAGGTTACTTCAGGAGCACTTGTTGAATTGGGCATGAGCATTTGCAAGGCTTTTGCTATTTTTAGACTGACTCCTCCATCTCCACCCTAACCCCTGCTTAGAGTTTCACCAGCAATATGTGAAAAAGTTCACACTAACATGTGCATCCTCTTCAAAACTAAATTTTAGTGAAATCATATAATTGTGCTAATTAATTAAATTTAAAATGTCTAAGTGTGGGACTTCCCTAGTGGTCCACTGGTTAAGAATCCACCTTCCAATACAGGGGATGCAAGTTCCATCCCTGGTTGGGGAACTAAGATCCCTGCCCTCGAGCCACAACTAGAAAGAAGCCCTTGCACCCAACATGCTGCAGCTAAATAAAAATTAGAAAAGAAACCTATGGCTGATTCATGTTGATGTTTGGTAGAAGGAACCAGTGCAAATCTATAAAGCAATTATCCGTCACTTAAAAATTAAAACAAAAAAGTCCAAGTGCTATTTTATTTCTGTCTATCCTATCTTGTCTTTATATCATTTGTTAAAATTTTAAATTCCTTAAAATTCATTATCATTTATTGTCTAACACATCTTGACTTTTTAAAGTTTCCCTTTAAAAAAATAGTAATGGAATTTTTCTTTTCTCAGAAGAAAATCCTATTAAGCTATTTATTAGGATTAATTTCTTTTGATTTTAAATAATGAATATGCTAGACTAGATTGCTTTCATATATATATGTCTTTAAATGTTAATATGTCTTGTTCTGTTATATTTAGATGATATTTTTCTAAAATAAAATAAAAATTCTTGTTAGACCTCTGATAATCACATAGAATTAATTGAAAGATATTCCTGTAATACTACATTTAGTTTTTTTACTGAGTCTGAAAGCTGAGAACTATTTTCCTGTAACTCTGGCTATATTTAAGTCCAAATTTCACATCCAAGAATTGATACAGTATCAAATGATACTGGTTTTGAAAATTTACTAATAAATTAGAAGAATCTGTAGTTTTTCTGTTCCTATAATTCTCTTATAGGTACATGTTAGGCAATGTTGGTCTCAAAAACAGTAGGCAAATTATTTTTAAGTCTTAAATATTTAAAACTTATTTTAAGCCTTAAGACAAATTTAAAAAATGCTGCATCTGAAGGGCAAAATTATATTTTGATAAATATAAGTGTACCATTCATTATCAGCTGGAATTTATTTATATTACTTTAATGTGATTCAAGATTTCAGAGCAAAATAAAATGCCGAGAGGTGATCACATTATCTGAACAAGAAACTCTTAAGAAACTATTTGCTGGTCTTTTGATCAGAAGGTTAGAATTCTTTTCTGATTTCTCCTTGGCTATTAATTTCTGAAAGTCCACAATATGCATCAGATACAGTGTTTGAAGTCTTTCTTAGACTATTTTCAGCAAGGCATAAACATAAGGTTTATTGCGCTACAGTCCTATGGTACAAACAGATCCACTTGCTGTCCGCTGCTTAACAGTTCTGGAGGAATTTTAGTGACTAGCAGCAAGACATACATGGGCTTTAAAATATTAATGGTTTGCAAAATATGTTCTGCTCAGAAATATTTTTAAACCTCTATTATTGTATCTGTTTATTTCACCCTTGTTCATATGTAAGGTATTACTCTTTTTCTTAAAGAAAATTTATTTGGAATATATGATATGGAAAATAACCAGAAATTAGGTCCTTTGATTACCTGCACTTGACCTTTCTTGGATCTTCACATTGTTAATTTTCGTGTATTCTTCCTGAAGGAAGGCACATCTGTAGCTACAGGGGGACCACTGTTTCCTGTGAAAGAGAGTGAGGGCTCATATGGTATATCCTCCATTCTCTGAATCCCACAGGTTATTCATGGCCTCTGGACAGTATCACTGTGTAGAATATTTGAGCGTGTGCTGTTTCTCACAGAAACACTTCGTGTTGATCGACATGATTCTTTTTATAAATGTGTCGATTGCTTTGTCCTCTTAATTGTGCCATACTCCTTATAAATGAGTTAATTACTAAAAGAAGTGATGGATGTTTTATAGATTGAATGTATATTCAGTATGGAGTGGAAAGAAAATGGATTGGGAATAGATTCAGTGATTGAGTCCATATGGTGGTGGTGCTTGGTTGTATCCAGCTCTTCGTGAACCCGTGGGCTGTTGCTGGGCAGGTTCCTGTCTCCATGGGATTTCCCAGGCAGAATACTGGAGTGGGTTGTCATTTCCTACTCCGGGGGTCTTCCCAACCTAGGGTTTGAACTCACACGTCTTGCATCTCCTGCGTTGACAGGCAGATTCTTTACAACTGTGCCCCCTAGGAACTCCACATACTTCATAACTAAAGTTTTTAATTACTTAGGAACCCAAATCTAGAATAAAAATTTACTTATCATGTGTATATGGGTTCTGACATAGTTAGTTCATTGCTTTTCCTTTGGAGACATTTTTGAAGAAAAATTTACAGTTTAAAAAATATATAGTTGATATACAATATTATGTTAGTTTTGAGTTACTACATAGTGACTTGATTTTGCATATATTGTGAAATGATCACCAGGATAAGTCTATTAATCATCTGTCTGCACACAAAGTTTTTATAATACTGTCGACCATATTCCTTATGCTGTATATTACATCCCTATGACTTATTTATTATATAACTGGAATTTTGTACCTGTTAATGTTCTTCACTTATTTCATGCATCCCAATGCCTCCCTTCTGGCATTCACCTGTTTGTTCTCTGTGTCTGAGTCTATTTTAGTTTTGGTTTGGTTTGGTTGTTTGCTTCTTAGATTCTGCATGTAAATCAAGTCATGCAGTATTTGTCATTATTTATCTGAATTACCTCACTTAACATAATGCCCTCTAGATCGTTGCATAATGTCACAAACGACAAGATTACATTTTGAATGGCTGTGTAATATTTCACTGTCTGTGGAATATCACACATCTCTATCCATTTGTCTATTAATGGACACTTAGGTTGTTTCTACATGTCTTTTAAAAACAGATTAAAGAATGCTTTGAGTTCTCTTTCTTTACTTGTGAGGTATGAATGGTTCCTAATAGTATAATCACTTGAAGTGTGGTATACAGGTGGAGGAAAATTGTTTTTAGAAACAAAACATGGATAGGAATGGGTCAATTATGTAATCTTATTCTAAATCTCTCAAAGGGCAACAAAAATAATGATTTTGTGATGAATCAGGGTGGTTTAGTGAAGTGTTTAATAGATAGATAGTGAAGTTCCTCAGTAGTGTCTGACTCTTTGCGACCCCACGGACAGTAGCCAACCAGGCCCCTACGTCCATGGGATTTTCCAGGCAAGAATACTGGAGTGGATTGCCATTTCCTTCTTCAGGGGATCTTCCCAACCCAGGGATCGAACCCGAGTCTCCCACATTGTAGACAGACACTTTACCATCTGAGCCACCAGGGCTTCTAAAATACTTATGAGATAATATATTTTCTAGTGAAAGTAACAGGAAAAAATTTGTAAAAACTTTTTAAAATTGGTAATTATATGTATTATATTTCTGAAACTAAGACAACATCATTAATCAACTATACTCTAATATAAAATAAATTTTTTTTTAATTCAGAAATTTATGGAGAACCAGAAGGTGGTTTTGAGGGCAGGTTGTATTTATATTGCTCTTTTTGTAGCTAAAGTCTAGGCAGTAACATGGTAGATTACAACAACTTTAATATTTTGATGCAGGAAATAGGATATTAAGTTGTACATTAAATAGCTGAATAGTCAATTAATATTTGAAAAGCACTTTAAGGAAATGATAATGATTTGTTTCAGAGTTGATGAGCCTTATTTTATAGATTTTTAAGTTAAGAAGTTTTTCTCCCTATTTGTATGTAAACTGTGAGGTTGATTTCAATACCTCTTCTCTCACCTTTTAAGCCCCTAAAAAGAAACAGGGATAGGAAGGCGTGGGGTCAGGGCCTTTACAAGGTAGGATTGCGCTTCCCCGTCTCTCTGGAAAGATCATGCTGCTTGTCCTGTGAAATGTGGTGTACATACCTTCTTGGCAGAGGTGATGTGTCACTTCCACACGGATGCTTTGGGAACATAGGGGAGGGAAATTTCTCCAGTACCCTTTTTGGGTCTCTGGCAGGGCTTAAGAATTAAACTGATACAAGATTAACACAAGAAAAGCATACAAATTTTTATTGAATTTTTGCATATACATAGGAGCCTTTGGGACTGCCCAATTGGTGCTAGTGGTAAAGACCCCACCTGTCAATGCAGGAGACATAAGAGACACGGGTTTGATCCCTGGGTCGGGAAGATCCCCTGGAGGGGCCTGGCAACCCACTCTAATATCCCTGCCTGGAGACTCCCATGAACGGAGGAGCCTGGCGGGCATCCTTGAGGTCTGAAAGAGTCGGACACGACCGAAGCAGCTTAGCCACAGCAGGAGGCTTCACAAGAAAATGGAGACCCAAAGAAGGGTCCAGAGCAGGAGACTTCAACATCTTTCAGACAAAGGAAAGTAAACTTGTGACGCGTTGACATGACAGAGGAATTTGAGCTGGGACGGTAACTGGTGAAGGAGTAGCAAGGTTTGCTTATACGGCCTTCTCTGCCCATAGTGAGAGTGTTTCTTTTCCTCCTGGTATAGGCAGAAGAAGGTACTTTTCACATGGGAGGTTATCTCTTCTTTCAGGGGAGAGGGCTGGGGAGAGGGGTGAGGGTCACAGTGACTTTCCTGCTTTTGACTTTTTCGCAAACTCCTTCAGCCTTAAATGGTATGTCAGAGTGCCACGTTTTGAGGTACTGTGTTTTGGGGTGCCATGTCTTCAGCCCCATCAGTAGCCAGTGAGTAACTTGGCACTGTCTTGGAGACTGGTAACTTTCTAAATGGAGGCAGTTCTGTGGACCTTCAGGCCTCTATGAAGACCACAGGGGTTTCCCACCGTCCTGAGACAGAGGTTCAGAGTAAACAAGATATAAACTTCTGTTTTTTTAAGTCATGATGATTTGGGGATGCTTGTTACTGTAGCATAAGCTAGTTTACCCTGACAGATGCAATTTCCTTAGGTCTAAGGGTCAAAAAAGAGATACTAGAATAGCTATTCATGTCTTCAACTATTTTTGTTAACATTTACTATGTGCCATTCATTCTTCCAAGTTCTAGAAATATAGCAGTGAACAAAATCTTCTCAAGAAACGTCTTCCCATCCTTCATTATTAGTTTAGGGAGTCCTTTCTTCTGCAAAGCCTTGTTCTCTGAGCAGCAGGCCACCTCTTTCTCTTCCTCGCTGCTGTGCACTTTGTACACACCTTCATTGTGGCATTGATGGTATCATGGTTATTCTGTCTTGCTTTCTAGGCTGTGACTGCCTAGAGAGCAAGTAGTTTACACATGGTACATAGTTATATGTAGTATTTACCAACAAGGACCTACTTATAACATAGGCAATGGTGATCCATACTTCTAATGACTATGATGGAAAAAGATTCTATATGGATTAATTTATATAAATTAAAAATTATATATGCAGAATATATAATTATGTATATATAATAAAAAATATATATATATAACTGAGTCACTTTGCTATATGCCTGAAAGTATCTCAGTGTTATAGATCAACTGTATTTCAGTAAATATTAAAAAAGTAATATAAATACATAGATGTAGCAAATTACATAGTATAATATAGAGTGATAATACATATACTTTGCATCGTTCTCTCTGCATCACCTCCCACATTTCAAAAACTATTTTTTTAAGTGAATAAGTTCCGACTTCCTGTGGATCATTTTGCTTGAATGTGATTTGGGATCAAAATGTGAGCTGCTGTTTTTGGACATACTATCCAAATGCCTTTGCTTTGTGAATTACATGTTAAGATGATCACTGATGTGTCACAGCGGATAGGTACCAGATTGTCCGTGCAAAGATGTGACTGAAGAGGGGAGAGGGCTGTCTATGGCTTGTCATCATGCCTCTTCCTTTTACTTAGTTATAACTAGTGTACGCCTATACCAGTGTGTCTCAGCCTTATATTTATTATTGCCTCTGCCTCCAAGTCTTTTTTAGTCTTTTCCCCCCTAACTGTCGCCTCCATGAGATTTTAGTACAACAGATATACTGTGTATCTGGTTAAGTATTGTGTGAATACCTATTCTTTATATGGAAAAAAGGGGGCTTCCCTGGTGGCTCAGTGGTAATAATCCACCCATCAATGCAGGAGACCCAGGTTTGATCCCTGGGTCGGGAAGATCC
>SJYX01015237.1:36174-73877 GCA_006410675.1 Oreotragus oreotragus | reverse complement strand
TTCTTTGTCAAATGAAATGACTGGACAATTTCCAAGTTTCTTCTACAAACATTCTGTGATCTGTCCCTCAAAAGGACTTCACAAGGCAGTGGAAGAATAAATAGCAACTAGAACTTACTCTGAAGAAAAGCTATTATCTGTGACCACATTAAGTCACCTCTACCTATATTTTATCCTGTCACACTTTTCCCATTCAGCTTCACAATTTTCCCTATGTCCTTTCCACCTATAGCAGTGAAAATATAATGTTACTCTCAAATACTATAATTCAGCCAATAAGTTTGATGTTGAGTAGTTGCTCAGTTGTTTCTGATTCTTTGCAACCCCATAAACTGCAGAATGCCAGGCTTCCCTGTCCTTCACTGTCTCTCCGAGTTTGTTCAAACTCATGTCCATTGAGTTGATGATGTCATCAAACCACCTCATCCTGTGTTGCCCCCTTCTCCTTCTGCCCTTAATCTTTCCCAGAATCAGGGTCTTTTCCAATAAGTTGGCTCTTTGCATCAGGTGGCCAAAGTATTGGAGCTTCAGCTTTGGCATCAGTCCTTTCAAAGTATATTCAGGGTAAATTTCCTTACGAATGGACTGGCTTGCTCTCCTTGCAGTCCAAGGGACTCTTAAGAGTCTTGTCCAGCACCATAGTTCGAAAGCAACAATTCTTCAATGCTCAGCCTTCTTTATGGCCCAACTCTCACAGCCTTACATGACTATTGGAGAAATCATAGCTTTGACTATACAGACCTTTGTTGGCAAAGTGATGTCTCTGCTTTTTAATATGCTATCTAGGTATGTCATTGCTTTTCCTCAAAGGAGCAAGCGTCTTTTAATTTCATGGCTGCAGTCACTGTCCATAGTGATTTTGGAGCCCAAGAAAATAAAGTCTGTCACAGCTTCCAAATATTTGATGACACAATTTATTTCTCCAAATTAAAATAAAACGAGATCAGACTCACAGAGGAAGTTTAGAAAATGGTTGCCAACCCTCTTCTTTGGACTTTTATGTCCAAAGGAGAGGCTGACTTTCCAATCAGTCTGTTGTAGTTTCTGACCTCATGGTTTTTCATATCCAGAAAGTTTCATGGGAGAATTTGGCTAATAATGTCCAGTAATGCAGGCTTCCCTAGGTGGCTCAGATGGTAAAAAATCTGCCTGCAATGCACGAGACCCAAGTTCAATCCCTGGGTCAGGAAGATCCCCTGAGGAAATGGCAACCGACTCTAGTATGCCTACCGGGAGAATCCCTTAGACAGAGGAGCCTAACAGACGATGGTCCATAGGGTTGCAAAGAGCTGGACACGACTAAGTTTTCACTAGACCAGACTCCATTAATGATTTTTCAAGGGAAGAAGAGATCGGAAGTGATTTTACTTTTTGGTGCTGACTTCAACCCAGAAATACCCTTATTGGTTCTAGAAGTCAGCTCTTTCAGTTTTCTGTCATTCTTTCTCTGAAAATCAGGAAAGTTTCCTTTTTTCTCCTGTGAAACATAGGGGGTGATTCTGGATAGACCTATCATCTGGGCCATGAGGCTTTACTAAACTTCCTTTCATGGATATTTACCTATATTGTTTTAGGAACCCCTACACCTAGGAAGTTTGCAATGTGGTTCCAGAAGTCTCTTATAAAAATAAATGAGTTACTTTGAGGGAGAGGGTGGGATGATTGGGAGAATAGCATGAAATATGTATACTATCATGTAAGAAACGAATCGCCAGTCTATGTTTGATGCAGGATGCAGGATGCTTGGGGCTGGTGCATGGGGATGATCTGGAGGGATGATGTGGGGTGGGAGGTGGGAGGGCGGTTCATGTTTGGGAGTTCATGTACACCCATGGCGGATTCATGTCAATGTATGCCAAATCCAATACAGTACTGTAAAGTAAAATAAAGTAAAAAATAAAATAAAATAAAATAAATCAACTTAAAAAAAAAAACTAAGAAGTTGGGGGACACTGACTGCTTGGGAGTTGTGTAGCTAGTTAGCATGGCAGACTCTCATTTGTTATCAGAATTAACCAGACAATTGTTCCACCTTCTAAGAATGGCCATGCACCACCACCCATGGAACTGAGACAAAGTCATCAATCTGTCAATCCCATCCATGTCCAGGCTTGAGGAGGTTTCCCATGTTTATATGATCTAGCCATCCCAATTCTGGGCTTATGTCTGGAGAAGATGAAAACATTACCTTGAGCATTCCAATGTTCACAGCAGCACTATTTATAATAGCCAAGACATGGAAGCAAGACGTGTCCACTGACAGATGAATGGATAGAGAAGATGTGGTGTATACACACACACACACACACACACACACACACACACACACAATGGAATACTACTCAGCTATAAAAAAGAATGAAATATTGCCATTTGCAATAACATAGATGGACCTAGAGAATATCATACTAAGTGAAGTAAATCAGAGAAAGACAAGTATGTTAATCTAAAAAATAATACAGATGATCTATTTATAAAACAGAAACAGACTCACTGACCTAGAAAACAAACTTATGGTTACTAAAGGGGAAAGGGAGGGGGAAGGCAAATATTAGAAGTATGGGATGAATACACTACTACATATAAAAGAGATAAGCAATAAAACTGGGAACAATATTCAATATCTTGTAATAACTTATAATGGAAATAATATGATTATATATATATATATATAAAACAACCACTTTGCTGTACACCTGAAGCTAACATAATATTGTAAATCAACTGTAACTTCAATCAAAATAAATTAAAATTTAAAAAAATAAAAATAAAAATGTGTTACTTGAAGAGATAACTCCGTATCCTATTAAAATCCTTTATCCTTTATGCCTAATTAACAAAAGACTGCAGTATGAGACAAAATAAGAATTAATATTTAGCTCAATACAACAAATATTTGCTGAAATTCTGCTCTCTGTAAGCAACCTACCTATGTGTGGGAGATCCCAATATGAAACCAATTCTGGCTTCTAGAAAGTTCACAAAGGATGCTACATCAGTGGGAAAATATATGACTCAAAAAAAGGCCTGTCTTGGAAACTTGGTGAGTTATAAAAGGATAGCAAAGCACGATTGTGTTTGAGGGGAAAGAGGTGTGGTGGGGTTCTTTAGGAATGCTTAGATCTCATCTTGACTTAGAGCCTGAGTAGAACTTCAACAGTGAAAGAAGTAAATGAAAAGCTAATAATAATATCTAATGTTTTCTGAATATTTACTTGATAGCATTGATGTTTCTCATTTTAGGGAAGAAAACTTGATGAAAGTATTCTATTTGTAGCATTTCAGAATCAACTTTGAAGGCATTTTTGGCTTCAAGGCCTGAATTTATAATATTTGGAGGTACAAACTAAATGTATATTGAGTATACTGATAATGTTTGAGCAAGGTCCATTGTGTCCAGTGTGGTTGCTGCATCTGTGAGAGAAAGAATATGGAAGATGGAGAAATCATTTAGTCCAGATTTCAGAAGGATCTGACTACCAGACAGTAACCAACACTGCACTGCTGAATAAGAGAGTCCTTGACTGTGTATCTTGGAGGGGGTGGTGAGGAAGACTTTTACCATGGAACGCCATTAAATGTTAAGACATGTGGGTGTCTGAGGTAGGCTAATAACTGAATACAACTTCAGAATAATTTGCTTTTAAACATTTATATTCAGTAATTATATCCAGCATTTAAAGGAGAGGACGATCACTGCATGGAGAATGTTGGATAAAAGGAAACCACAGAGGAGGTAGGTGGCCTTGCACATATTTTTCTGAGTTCTGGTTTCACGCTTGCATGTAAAAGAAAGAAAAAAGAAAACCTTTCCATTCATTTGAAAAAGAAAGGAAAAAACCTCATAAGATACTCACTGGCATCAATCATTACCATTCACGTCTTTTTTTTTTTTTTTTTTTTTGAGCCCCAGTGTTATTTTATTTTTATTTTCCAATCCTGAACTCCCCTCCCACCTCCCACCCCATATCATCTCTCTGGATCATCTCCGTGCACCAGCCCCTAGCATCCTGCATCGATGTATACTATCAGGTAAGAAACGAATCACCATTCACGTCTTTAAAGGGTCTCATTCCTCCTCCAAGGCTCTTGGTAGTGCACTAGACATTTGTCGCATTTTCTGGCTAATACTTTCCCAACACTACCTCAAGGGAGGAGCCAAAGAAGTGGCTCTTTCAGCTGCCTTGCCCCTGGAATTCAGAAATATGACTTGGACTCTACTAGCTAGATGCATCTTTGCAATACTGCGGTAAAAAGTAAGCGGTAGCAAAAGCAAGAACTGGACAGAATTCATTGTCCTGTTGTTGTTGACGCTGTCTTTGCAAGGTTTAAGAAGGTGTCCGTCATTTGGGGTCTGTGCAGGCAGCAACTCTGGTTGCAGAAACAGAGGTCCTGACGTACAGTCACACAAGTGCACACGTCGTCATCTAGTCTATAGCGGCCTCAGCTACCATTTCCTGCCCACTGTGGTTTTAAAGCATTGCCGTGAACACAGGCTCTAGCTTGCTTTCAATGGTTCTGTGATCTTCCCAATATCTTTTAAATACATTCCTTGTCTGCTCAATCTTTTCTGAGTTAGCTTCTGTTGCTTGGAACTATACTCCTCATCTGATACCCAATTTCCTTTCCTTTCTGATAAGCTCAATTTTCTCCATATCGTTACATATCCAGTGACGGTTTCATTCCTCAGCGGACGGTCTGGCAGCTGTTGTGGATGAGTGCCTCAGACAGCTGTTGTGACGGTCTGCTACTGAATCTGAAACTGAATGTTGGACGGAACAGCTCCGGGAGGGAAGCCAGAAAGTGGAAGCAAGCATAGATCATGGTATGACATAAAAACGGGACAGAGAGTGCCAGAATGAGGCACTCTGGATCGGAAAAACTGTTGTGTAGTCATTAAGTCGTGTCCAGCTCTTTTGCGATCCCATGGGCTGTAGTCTGTAAGGCTCCTCTGTCCATGGGCTTTCCCAGGCAAGGACACTGGAATGGGTTGTGCTTGTCTTTTCCAGGGGATCTTCCCAATCAAGGGATTGAACCTGCATCCCCTGCATTGGCAGGCAGATTCTTTACTGGATTAGGTTATTTTAATGACATTAATTCTTTGACTACTTCAAGAATGCATTAAGCTAACTTTTGTGTATTTACATGAGTTTGTAACTTTGCTAAAATTTAATAGCACCAGGGAAGCTCAGGACTGAAAAATAATTAGGCTCCAATTCACATCCTATCTTGGATTAACCTGGAGTTCCAGCTATAGTAACATTTGAATTTTCAGTTGCCCCCCATCTCTGAGTTCCCATAACACAGAGCACAGATCTTTATTATAACATGTCACATGCCATACTACAATTATTGATTCACTCATCTGTATTTCCCACTAGTCAGTCTAAAGCCAGGACCAGGACATTCTCTTGTGTGTGTACCTATTAGTTACCGTTGAACTGCATGAGAAATCCAGTGTGTTAATCCAGGCTCCCCAAAGAACACACACACAGATAGATACACACACACAGATAGATACACACACAGAGACAGATACACACACACGTACACACACACACATATATCTGTACATATATTATATAGTAGGAACTCTCATTTCTACTCCTCAAATTCTGTACAAATTGGCAGATAAAGTAGTAACAGCAAACACTGAGATAGCATTTTCCCAAGCACTTGCTGCTAACTGTTCTCATCTATAACAATCCTGGGTAAGTTAGTACAGGTATTTTTCCTATTTTACACGTGAGAAAACTGAGAAAGAGGTTAAGTAGTTGGACAAAGATCATCTACCTTACAAATGGAAGTCTTTCCAGTGTCTACAGCAAGGCAGTGAAAGATTAAAATGTTAACTTTTCCTTTATACAGCTGAATGAGATTCCAGCTTAAGTGAAAAGCAACAGTGAACTTTATAATACTGTACCCTCATCTCAAATAGCAGAAGAAAACTGTAGGCCTCCCCAAAGGAAGCCTCAAGCACTAAGTTTAGCACATGGCCTGGAGCAGACAAGAACACACTTTCTCTGAAGGCCGAAAGAGAGTTCAAAAAGAGACCAAGAGATGGAGCATTCCCAGTCCCCCTCCCTATCACACCAACCTGATAATCCATTCCATCTGCCTTAGAGAGGAATAAACAAGATGAGAGGAGCAAAGCCAAGAGGTTATGATCGATGTCTCTTGTCTCGGAAATGTGAACCAGGATAAATGACGCTTTCTAATCAGCATTCCTAAGATTTTGGTTCTCTTAACTCCTTTGGCTTAATCCTAAATACACAGTCAACAATGGCATGATTATCTCATTGGGGGAGAGGGTGGCAACCCATTAGGGTGGTTTGATTCTACCTTCATAAAACTCTCCCTTATCCAATCAAATCACTCCTGCATTAAGGACCCTCCTGAGGATGCAGATGACAGTGTAGACTGTTCCCCATTGAAATGGGTCATTAATTAAACTAATTCTGAAACCATGGTAGCCACGTGAAATTTCTGCCTTATTTTTGACCAGTTTTGAATTATGTTCAAGTATATCATTTAATATTACTCATTGGGAAACTTCAACCAATGATAAAATTCCCAATACCTGAATATAAACTCCCTCCCAGGATCAAATTCCTTGGGAGAAAATAAGCGTCATAGATTAGAGTCCCTTGAAAATTCAAGTACAACAAAGCTGAAAGTAATTAAATTCCCAAGTTAGATATTGTTCTTGGGTATGAAAAGACCAAAGAAATTGAAGTCTTTTTTGTATTCTGCTTTGTCTTAGTTGAAGGTATTCTCTCAATGACCAAAAGGAATTGGGTTCCTTCAGAAGCTACAACCTAGACTGTTCATCACTAGAATGCAGGCAGTTCCTTTGGACCTTACAAGTTTAATTCAGTTCAGTTCAGTCGCTCAGTCGTGTCTGACTCCTTGTGACTCCATGGACTGCAGCACGCCAGGCCTCCCTGTCCATCACCAACTCCCAGAGTTTATTCAGATTCATGTCCATTGAGTCAGTGGTGCCATCCAACCATTTCATCCTCTGTTGTCCCCTTCTCTTTCAGCTTTCAATCTTTCCCAGCATTAGGGTCTTTCCCAATGAGTCAGTTCTTCACATCAGGTGGCCTAAGTATTGGAGTTTCAGCTTCACCATCAGTCCTTGCAATGAATATTCAGGACTGATTTCCTTTAGGATGGACTGGTTGGATTAGTTCCACATAAAATCTTTAATGTACCTCACTCCTTAAAGAGTTCAGAGATTTTTTAGAACACAACATATTATTTCAGAAGTGCTTCAAACATAGAAACAATGGCAATTCTCAGTCCTCAAGTCCTCATCTCAGGCAAAGAAATTTAGAACTTAGGGCTGTCAGAGAATAGCAAATAGCAAAGATTTGATGGTATTTGAAAGAATTGGGATTATTGGGAACTTTTAAATTTTAGCTCCAAATGACGTCAATTAGGCTGGTTTAAGAAGGCCATCACCTTTCAATTTAAATTCAGTTGGAAGGTCTTTTTAAAGAAAGCTTATTTGGGCATGGTGCTTTTACCATATCTGAGAGGGAGCTCCACTTATGGGTTCTGTCACCCAGAAAGTGCCATTTGACATAGTGTTTCTTCTGGGGTTTAGAAATTTGCAATGTAGCAGTCCAATCATCAAGTCCTTTTTGAGGTAACATTCTTCCCCATTCACTGTATTTAAACTTTACTAATTTCCATTTCTCCTTTGGACTTCCCTAGTAGCTCAGTGGATAAAGAATCTACCTGCAATGCAGGAGACATAGGAGACTCAGGTTGGATCCCTGGGTCAGAAAGATCCCCTGGAGAAGGAAATGGCAACCCACTCCAGTATTCTTGCCTGAAAAAATCCCATGGACAGAAGAGCCTGGTGGGCTACAGTCCAAAGGGTCAAGAAAAGTTGGACATGACTGAGTGACTAAGCATGCATGCACATTTCTCCTTTAATCCCTGAGTCCTATTGAGCATAACTTGTTCTAGAAGCACATTTTATAGTAAGAATGTAGGCAAGCATTCTTACCTCTATACCTCAGTGTCTCTTAACCAAGTCCCTTGTGGAACTGATTCAGTTCAGTTCAGTTGCTCAGTCGTGTCCGACTCTTTGCAACCCAATGAATCGCAGCACGCCAGGCCTCCCTGTCCATCACCATCTCCCGGAGTTCACTCAGACTGATGTCCATTGAGTACGTGATGCCATCCAGCCATCTTATCCTCGGTCGTCCCCTTCTCCTCCTGCCCCCAATCCCTCCCAGCATCAGAGTCTTTTCCAATGAGTCAACTCTTTGATGTGGAATTGATTAGGCCTATGAAATCGCCTCCAAGTTTCTCCCTTTCTTTACCTAGCAGGACCAGTACTCTGGAGCAAAACCTTGATTGCTTCTGAAACTTGTATGTGGATGAAAATCTCTGACATGTGGTCTCCAAACACAGAAAAATGCAGCAATAGCTTAGTGATTAACTAGTCTTGAACCAATCTGAAGCCAGTTTGTGTGTCTGGGAGGGGGTGGGGGTAGTGATATTCCAGGCTTTCAATAAGCCTCAGGAATACAGAATTCTTTCCATAGTCCTGAAAATGGAATGGACTCTGGAAGTAGCAAATCGAGGTCACGCTAACATTTTACTGCCTGAGTCATACCAGTGCTCTGTATGCAGATCCCAGACACCTTAAGCAACACCTTGTGCTGCTGCTGTTGTTTGGCAGTGGCAGATATTCTAGCCACTAATGCCTAGAATGATCTTGCAATACCAGGCCAAGCTTATCTTGAGTAACTTGAGATTAAACCATGTAGCCCGTGTCCTAAGAGCCCCCTCATTGAGCTGAGAACCTTGGCAGGACTGGCTCCACAATTTGTAAGGCCAAGTAAAAAATGAAAATGTGAGTCCTTTGTTCAAAATTTTTAAATTTCAAGACCATGACAGCAAAATATTTACCCTAACAAACATGGGCTCCTCAAGGAGAGGATCATGTGCAGCTGCACTGCCCTTATACCCATGACCTGAGCCCTCACTGTGGTGGCTCCAAAGCTGTTTGTAGACCTGGCACCATTTGCTTGACTTCAGCCAAATTTGTACTAATAAAGCTGATGCAAAACTTTACATCAGTGTGAAGCAAGTTTGGTTTCATAAAACGGAGCCTTTATATTAGAGAAATTGACAATTCCTCTCATAAGCATGGAGGGTAAACCACAGACCAGTCACCATTAGAACACAACTCTTACTGTTAAGCTGAATACATAAGCAAGAACTGACCAGATTCCAAAGAGAAAGAGAATAAGAAGGGGCTGAGTCATGCCAGATTCCTCTTAAAACTCTTCAATAAAGTAGGTCACTGCCCACCTTTACTCCCTAACTGGAGAAGATGCGGGAGGGGGATAGGTGGCCAAGCAGCATCTCTTCTCATAGACTCCTGAAGCTCGAAAAGGGAGATGCCCAACCCAGCCTCTAGGATCCCTAGACAACAATTACTATGATGTCTGTTGTGCAAAGGTATTTAATAAATATTTGTTTAAAGAGCAAACATCCATGACTCCTGCACATGTACGGTGGCCCATGTTAGAATTCCAGTGAGACCTCTTTATTGTCCAGAGAACACAATACTTCATCTCTTATGTTGTTGTTCAGTCGCTAAGTCATGTCTGACTCTTTGCAACCCCATGGACTGCAGCACACCAGGCCTCTCTGTCCCTCACTATCTCCCAGGTTCATGTCCATTGAGTCAGTGATGCTTTCCAACCATCTCATTCTCTGCTACCCTCTTTCTTCTTTTGCTTTCAATCTTTCCCAGCATCAGGGTCTTTTTCAGTGCACTGGCTGTTCACATCAGGTGTAAAGTATTAGAGCTTCAGCTTGAACATCAGTCCTTCCAATAAATATTCAGGGTTGATTTCCTTTAGGATTGACTGGTTTGATCTCCTTGTTGTCCAAGGGACTCTCAAGAGTCTTCTCCAGCACCACAATTGTAAAGCATCTCTTAGCAGCAGAGTAATAGCAACACAATTTACTGTATATGTTATATAGTCCTTCCTTCCACTCTTGCGTGGGTTTCCCTATCTTGGCTTGCTTGACAGAAGCTTCCTCTAAACCCTGTCGGTCAGTGTGCAGGATAGAGTTCTGGACAGAGAAAAGGAAACTTAGCTGTGAGTCTAGGCTTTGCATCTGATTTACCCATGAACATGGACAACTGGCTAACCTCTTAGCTTTCTGCTTCAAAGTGAAGGGGTTGAATCAGATATATAGTTTTCAACATTTCACCTCCCCCAGAAGTCCCTCAATCTAAAGCCCAGGATCTCCAAGTAAAAAGCAGCTCTGTTTTCTTTGCAAAAGATGTATATTTACAGCATTCTGTATTATGTTGAATATTTAAAATAGATCCTCAGAGACCCATTAAAAATATTTGCCATTAGAAAAAGGAGAGAAAAGATTTACTATAATGACACATGACAAGATAATTCCTCATGTTGCAAAAGGTCATGGATAAATTATCCCTGGTAAGTAATATTTTAAATATATAGCACATCATGCTTAATGGAGGTTGAATGAAAATTAGCTCTTGGTAATTGTTATAAAATCCCACCAATCCACACAGACAACCTCTGCAACCCAACCACAGCATTCATAGCACTGATGGACAGTCAGTACATGGAATGGTGAAGCTCTACAATCCCAGAGTCCTGAGTGGTGGAGTTGTGATGGAGAGAGGTCAGTCCATATGGCTTAGGACTCGTCCCTGAACTCAGGGCTCACTCAGGATAAAATTATGAGCTAAGTGAAGTTTCATCTTTGGAACCATACCACGCGTCCCATGAATAACTCTTCCTGACCGTTTTCCATGTGACAGTACTTCTTTCATCCGTGAGTATAAGGAACTGATAAGTACTGTCCCTAGAATAGCATGGTACACTCCAGGGCACAATTTACAGGAGAATGACAAGTGAATGTAGCATGTTCTTTGGGCTTTGTATCTTATTTTGTCCAGAGAATTCTGTCTGCTTGTTACTTTGTAAAAGCTGGGGAGCAGAAAAGAACAGCCTACCTCCTGCATTCAAATAAGAAAGGGAATAATGTATCAGGTTACTATGTTTATTAATGGTCTTGGTAGGGAGGAGCATTGTCAGTAAGCTTGGCTGCAGAAGAATCGCTTTTTGTTTCCTCCTCATAAAACAGAAGAGATATTGAATCTATATTCTAGCATTTGAAAACTTAAAAGCAAAAGAACTCATTCACACCAAACTAAGAAATCAATGTGGGCAATATTTAATTATTAATGTCATTTTGAGGAGAAAATAAAAGGACTTTGCTGAAAACTTTTCTGTCCAAAGTTTCCCTTATATTTTTCAAATGCTCCTTATTTCCTTATAAAAAGATACAATTAATTTGGAGCCTGAGAACAAGTTGGAAATCTCCCATAATATTTCCCAATACATTCCCTAAAATATAAACACACCTACAATTTCTCCTTGGGGTGGTTTTGTTATTGAATTTCTCATCTACAGTGACTTCCTCCTCCCTGTCACAGAGTCACAAAATAGACAAAGGATTTCAATAACCTTAATAGTAAACCTGTTAGCCTGACAACATTTATCATGTCTTTTACATTAGTTGATGGGAGCAAAGCTACATCCCAGGTAACTAGACCCAAGGTATTCAGACAAATAGGCAAATGATTATGGGTCTACACTCTCTCTCTGATTCATCTTTCCCTGCCACCAGGTTTTGCATTGTCCTGGTCACAAACTCTGGTTCTGGCTATTTTTTGTTCCCAATCTCAACTTCGGCATTTAGCTGATTTTTTATCTGTTAACTCCAGTTCTCCTTGTGAGTACAGTCTCTTCCCAAACTTCTTTCAAGATCTTTTTCAGAAATCCTTATCTAATATCTCTTACCTAAAACCAAGCTACTTTTTACCAACCCCAGTGTACAAAGCAATGGGTAGCTCTATATAATATGTGCTAGGCAATCGCATGCATAATGTAAAGCAACAGGGAAAATGTGGGACTAATCAGGTATTCTGCTAATACCTGGAGGTCTGTCATCCTTGGAAAGTCAGAATCTCCACTATATCTTTTTAACTCTGGACCTCTAACACTGCTCCTCTTAAAATATCTGGTGTATTCAGGCTTTACTAAAGGACCTGCTTTACTCAAAGACAGAGATCAAATAGCACTGAACACACAGTACGGCCAGTGGCATAGCATTCCTAATCAGGGGGCTTTGCTTTGTTAGAAAAAGATTTAGTAACAAATCCTGGAGAGGGTGCGGAGAAAAGGGAACCCTCCTATACTGCTGGTGGGAATGGAAGTTGGTGGAGCCACTGTGGAAAACAGTATGGAGGGTGATCAAAAAATAGAATTACCATATGATCCAACAATCCCACTCCTTGGTATGTATCCAGATGAACTTTTAATCCAAAAATAGATACGCACCCCTATGTTCATAACAACACTATTCACAATAGTCAAGACATGGAAACAACCTATGTAACTATCAACAGATGAATGGATAAAGAAGATGTGGCTCATGTGTACAGTGCAATACTGCTCCTGCTGCTAAGTCGCTTCAGTCGTGTCCGACTCTGTGTGACCCCATAGACGGCAGCCCACCAGGCTCCCCCATCCCTGGGACTCTCCAGGCAAGAATACTGGAGTGGGTTGCCATTTCCTTCTCCAATGCATGAAAGTGAAAGTGAAAGTGAAGTCGCTCAGTCTGTCCGACTGTTAGCGACCCCATGGACTGCAGCCCACCAGGCTCCTCCGTCCATTGGATTTTCCAGGCAAGAGTACTGGGGTGGGGTGCCATTGCCTTCCCCACAGTGCAATACTACTCAGCCATAAAAACAATGGAACGTTGCCACCTGTATCAACATGGATGATAATCATATGAGGATAATCATGCAAAGTGCAATGAGTCAAAAAGAGAAAGACAAGTACCACATGATATCCCTTAGAGGTGGAATCTAAAATACGACATAACTGAACCTGTCTATGAAATGGAAATAGATTCACAGACACAGAAAAAAAGACTAGTGGCTGCCAAGGGGGAGAAGGTTGGGAGAGCGACAAAGTTGGAGATTGGGGTTAGCAGATATAAGCTGATAAATGGAATGAGTAAACAACAAAGTCCTACTGTATAGCACAGGGGACTATATTCAATATCCTATGATAAACCATAATGGGAAAGAAGAATATTAAAAAATAATGTATATATGTGTATAATTGAATCACTTTGCTGTACAGCAGAAATTAACACAACATTGTAAATCAACTGTACTTCAATAAAGTTTTTTTAATAATACTCCAAAAAAAAAAGATTTAGGAAGAACTGGGAGCCATGCTTAAATAAAAAGGAGTAAGTCTTTAATAGAACAAAGCAGATAAAATATCAGTGGGGAAGGAAACTTATTTCCTCTACTTATTAACTCAAATCTGCTTTACTATGAAGCCATCTGATGGCTACCTGAGCTCCATTTACAGGGAGGCACTCAAGAATAGAGTAAAGGGTGTAGGATGGAATAGAGGTTTTGCCAGTCTTTTTATCCTACTTGAAGCCTTTCCCATTCTGGGTCTTTTAAAATAGAAATTCTAGAATAAATTACAATGCAGAACTAATCAACCTCAAGTGGAAGCCCAGGTAGTGGATTTTCGAGCCAGTGGCTAAGCACTCTAAAGTGGTGACAAGACCCAAAGAACAGAAATGGTTTGTTTCCAGGGTGAGTGGTATTATTCTGTTTTGAGATCTGAGAAATATTCCCTTTGACAATCTCACTTTTTTATTCCTTTTTCCTTCCTTCCTTTAACAAACAGGTAATGTGATTCCTGGCTAAGAACTTCTTTGACCTTAAATTCTAGTGGTCTTGATCACTTAGATGGATTAGTAACTTGAGCACAAGGAAAGAGGAAGTTGCTTATCTCTGTTACTTGCTGCCTACATGGAGAGTGTTCCAGGAATGGAAAAGCTCACTGCCAGGTTGGAGGGACAATCCACTGAAAGAACTCTGACCTCCAGGTAATGACATCAAACTTCAGACTGGAATTCAGGAAGCAGAAGCACATATGAGATAGAAGATGAGCCAATTCCTAATCAGGATAAAATGGACAACAGTGTCGGCTACATACATAGGTATATGGGTGACGAATGTAGAAAATAGGCCTAGGAAACATTTATAGGGGATTTTAGCAAGGGAATGATGACTGTCTTAGAAGATGGTTGTGGAACTCTGTAAGTTAAGTCGTGTCCAGCTCTTTTGCGATCCCATGGGCTGTAGTCTGTAAGGCTCCTCTGTCCATGGGCTTTCCCAGGCAAGGACACTGGAATGGGTTGTGCTTGTCTTTTCCAGGGGATCTTCCCAATCAAGGGATTGAACCTGCATCCCCTGCATTGGCAGGCAGATTCTTTACTGGATTAGGTTATTTTAATGACATTAATTCTTTGACTACTTCAAGAATGCATTAAGCTAACTTTTGTGTATTTACATGAGTTTGTAACTTTGCTAAAATTTAATAGCACCAGGGAAGCTCAGGACTGAAAAATAATTAGGCTCCAATTCACATCCTATCTTGGATTAACCTGGAGTTCCAGCTATAGTAACATTTGAATTTTCAGTTGCCCCCCATCTCTGAGTTCCCATAACACAGAGCACAGATCTTTATTATAACATGTCACATGCCATACTACAATTATTGATTCACTCATCTGTATTTCCCACTAGTCAGTCTAAAGCCAGGACCAGGACATTCTCTTGTGTGTGTACCTATTAGTTACCGTTGAACTGCATGAGAAATCCAGTGTGTTAATCCAGGCTCCCCAAAGATACACACACACAGATAGATACACACACAGAGACAGATACACACACACGTACACACACACACATATATCTGTACATATATTATATAGTAGGAACTCTCATTTCTACTCCTCAAATTCTGTACAAATTGGCAGATAAAGTAGTAACAGCAAACACTGAGATAGCATTTTCCCAAGCACTTGCTGCTAACTGTTCTCATTTATAACAATCCTGGGTAAGTTAGTACAGGTATTTTTCCTATTTTACACGTGAGAAAACAGAGAAAGAGGTTAAGTAGTTGGACAAAGATCATCTACCTTACAAATGGAAGTCTTTCCAGTGTCTACAGCAAGGCAGTGAAAGATTAAAATGTTAACTTTTCCATTATACAGCTGAATGAGATTCCAGCTTAAGTGAAAAGCAACAGTGAACTTTATAATACTGTACCCTCATCTCAAATAGCAGAAGAAAACTGTAGGCCTCCCCAAAGGAAGCCTCAAGCACTAAGTTTAGCACATGGCCTGGAGCAGACAAGAACACACTTTCTCTGAAGGCCGAAAGAGAGTTCAAAAAGAGACCAAGAGATGGAGCATTCCCAGTCCCCCTCCCTATCACACCAACCTGATAATCCATTCCATCTGCCTTAGAGAGGAATAAACAAGATGAGAGGAGCAAAGCCAAGAGGTTATGATCGATGTCTCTTGTCTCGGAAATGTGAACCAGGATAAATGACGCTTTCTAATCAGCATTCCTAAGATTTTGGTTCTCTTAACTCCTTTGGCTTAATCCTAAATACACAGTCAACAATGGCATGATTATCTCATTGGGGGAGAGGGTGGCAACCCATTAGGGTGGTTTGATTCTACCTTCATAAAACTCTCCCTTATCCAATCAAATCACTCCTGCATTAAGGACCCTCCTGAGGATGCAGATGACAGTGTAGACTGTTCCCCATTGAAATGGGTCATTAATTAAACTAATTCTGAAACCATGGTAGCCACGTGAAATTTCTGCCTTATTTTTGACCAGTTTTGAATTATGTTCAAGTATATCATTTAATATTACTCATTGGGAAACTTCAACCAATGATAAAATTCCCAATACCTGAATATAAACTCCCTCCCAGGATCAAATTCCTTGGGAGAAAATAAGCGTCATAGATTAGAGTCCCTTGAAAATTCAAGTACAACAAAGCTGAAAGTAATTAAATTCCCAAGTTAGATATTGTTCTTGGGTATGAAAAGACCAAAGAAATTGAAGTCTTTTTTGTATTCTGCTTTGTCTTAGTTGAAGGTATTCTCTCAATGACCAAAAGGAATTGGGTTCCTTCAGAAGCTACAACCTAGACTGTTCATCACTAGAATGCAGGCAGTTCCTTTGGACCTTACAAGTTTAATTCAGTTCAGTTCAGTCGCTCAGTCGTGTCTGACTCCTTGTGACTCCATGGACTGCAGCACGCCAGGCCTCCCTGTCCATCACCAACTCCCAGAGTTTATTCAGATTCATGTCCATTGAGTCAGTGGTGCCATCCAACCATTTCATCCTCTGTTGTCCCCTTCTCTTTCAGCTTTCAATCTTTCCCAGCATTAGGGTCTTTCCCAATGAGTCAGTTCTTCACATCAGGTGGCCTAAGTATTGGAGTTTCAGCTTCANCATCCTCTGTTGTCCCCTTCTCTTTCAGCTTTCAATCTTTCCCAGCATTAGGGTCTTTCCCAATGAGTCAGTTCTTCACATCAGGTGGCCTAAGTATTGGAGTTTCAGCTTCACCATCAGTCCTTGCAATGAATATTCAGGACTGATTTCCTTTAGGATGGACTGGTTGGATTAGTTCCACATAAAATCTTTAATGTACCTCACTCCTTAAAGAGTTCAGAGATTTTTTAGAACACAACATATTATTTCAGAAGTGCTTCAAACATAGAAACAATGGCAATTCTCAGTCCTCAAGTCCTCATCTCAGGCAAAGAAATTTAGAACTTAGGGCTGTCAGAGAATAGCAAANGACTGGTTGGATTAGTTCCACATAAAATCTTTAATGTACCTCACTCCTTAAAGAGTTCAGAGATTTTTTAGAACACAACATATTATTTCAGAAGTGCTTCAAACATAGAAACAATGGCAATTCTCAGTCCTCAAGTCCTCATCTCAGGCAAAGAAATTTAGAACTTAGGGCTGTCAGAGAATAGCAAATAGCAAAGATTTGATGGTATTTGAAAGAATTGGGATTATTGGGAACTTTTAAATTTTAGCTCCAAATGACGTCAATTAGGCTGGTTTAAGAAGGCCATCACCTTTCAATTTAAATTCAGTTGGAAGGTCTTTTTAAAGAAAGCTTATTTGGGCATGGTGCTTTTACCATATCTGAGAGGGAGCTCCACTTATGGGTTCTGTCACCCAGAAAGTGCCATTTGACATAGTGTTTCTTCTGGGGTTTAGAAATTTGCAATGTAGCAGTCCAATCATCAAGTCCTTTTTGAGGTAACATTCTTCCCCATTCACTGTATTTAAACTTTACTAATTTCCATTTCTCCTTTGGACTTCCCTAGTAGCTCAGTGGATAAAGAATCTACCTGCAATGCAGGAGACATAGGAGACTCAGGTTGGATCCCTGGGTCAGAAAGATCCCCTGGAGTAGGAAATGGCAACCCACTCCAGTATTCTTGCCTGAAAAAATCCCATGGACAGAGGAGCCTGGTGGGCTACAGTCCAAAGGGTCAAGAAAAGTTGGACATGACTGAGTGACTAAGCATGCATGCACATTTCTCCTTTAATCCCTGAGTCCTATTGAGCATAACTTGTTCTAGAAGCACATTTTATAGTAAGAATGTAGGCAGGCATTCTTACCTCTATACCTCAGTGTCTCTTAACCAAGTCCCTTGTGGAATTGATTCAGTTCAGTTCAGTTGCTCAGTCGTGTCCGACTCTTTGCAACCTAATGAATCGCAGCACGCCAGGCCTCCCTGTCCATCACCATCTCCCGAAGTTCACTCAGACTGATGTCCATCGAGTCAGTGATGCCATCCAGCCATCTCATCCTCCATCGTCCCCTTCTCCTCCTGCCCCCAATCCCTCCCAGCATCAGAGTCTTTTCCAATGAGTCAACTCTTTGCATGTGGAATTGATTAGGCCTATGAAATCGCCTCCAAGTTTCTCCCTTTCTTTACCTAGCAGGACCAGTACTCTGGAGCAAAACCTTGATTGCTTCTGAAACTTGTATGTGGATGAAAATCTCTGACATGTGGTCTCCAAACACAGAAAAATGCAGCAATAGCTTAGTGATTAACTAGTCTTGAACCAATCTGAAGCCAGTTTGTGTGTCTGGGAGGGGGTGGGGGTAGTGATATTCCAGGCTTTCAATAAGCCTCAGGAATACAGAATTCTTTCCATAGTCCTGAAAATGGAATGGACTCTGGAAGTAGCAAATCGAGGTCACGCTAACATTTTACTGCCTGAGTCATACCAGTGCTCTGTATGCAGATCCCAGACACCTTAAGCAACACCTTGTGCTGCTGCTGTTGTTTGGCAGTGGCAGATATTCTAGCCACTAATGCCTAGAATGATCTTGCAATACCAGGCCAAGCTTATCTTGAGTAACTTGAGATTAAACCATGTAGCCCGTGTCCTAAGAGCCCCCTCATTGAGCTGAGAACCTTGGCAGGACTGGCTCCACAATTTGTAAGGCCAAGTAAAAAATGAAAATGTGAGTCCTTTGTTCAAAATTTTTAAATTTCAAGACCATGACAGCAAAATATTTACCCTAACAAACATGGGCTCCTCAAGGAGAGGATCATGTGCAGCTGCACTGCCCTTATACCCATGACCTGAGCCCTCACTGTGGTGGCTCCAAAGCTGTTTGTAGACCTGGCACCATTTGCTTGACTTCAGCCAAATTTGTACTAATAAAGCTGATGCAAAACTTTACATCAGTGTGAAGCAAGTTTGGTTTCATAAAACGGAGCCTTTATATTAGAGAAATTGACAATTCCTCTCATAAGCATGGAGGGTAAACCACAGACCAGTCACCATTAGAACACAACTCTTACTGTTAAGCTGAATACATAAGCAAGAACTGACCAGATTCCAAAGAGAAAGAGAATAAGAAGGGGCTGAGTCATGCCAGATTCCTCTTAAAACTCTTCAATAAAGTAGGTCACTGCCCACCTTTACTCCCTAACTGGAGAAGATGCGGGAGGGGGATAGGTGGCCAAGCAGCATCTCTTCTCATAGACTCCTGAAGCTCGAAAAGGGAGATGCCCAACCCAGCCTCTAGGATCCCTAGACAACAATTACTATGATGTCTGTTGTGCAAAGGTATTTAATAAATATTTGTTTAAAGAGCAAACATCCATGACTCCTGCACATGTACGGTGGCCCATGTTAGAATTCCAGTGAGACCTCTTTATTGTCCAGAGAACACAATACTTCATCTCTTATGTTGTTGTTCAGTCGCTAAGTCATGTCTGACTCTTTGCAACCCCATGGACTGCAGCACACCAGGCCTCTCTGTCCCTCACTATCTCCCAGAGTTTGCCCAAGTTCATGTCCATTGAGTCAGTGATGCTTTCCAACCATCTCATTCTCTGCTACCCTCTTTCTTCTTTTGCTTTCAATCTTTCCCAGCATCAGGGTCTTTTTCAGTGCACTGGCTGTTCACATCAGGTGTAAAGTATTAGAGCTTCAGCTTGAACATCAGTCCTTCCAATAAATATTCAGGGTTGATTTCCTTTAGGATTGACTGGTTTGATCTCCTTGTTGTCCAAGGGACTCTCAAGAGTCTTCTCCAGCACCACAATTGTAAAGCATCTCTTAGCAGCAGAGTAATAGCAACACAATTTACTGTATATGTTATATAGTCCTTCCTTCCACTCTTGCGTGGGTTTCCCTATCTTGGCTTGCTTGACAGAAGCTTCCTCTAAACCCTGTCGGTCAGTGTGCAGGATAGAGTTCTGGACAGAGAAAAGGAAACTTAGCTGTGAGTCTAGGCTTTGCATCTGATTTACCCATGAACATGGACAACTGGCTAACCTCTTAGCTTTCTGCTTCAAAGTGAAGGGGTTGAATCAGATATATAGTTTTCAACATTTCACCTCCCCCAGAAGTCCCTCAATCTAAAGCCCAGGATCTCCAAGTAAAAAGCAGCTCTGTTTTCTTTGCAAAAGATGTATATTTACAGCATTCTGTATTATGTTGAATATTTAAAATAGATCCTCAGAGACCCATTAAAAATATTTGTCATTAGAAAAAGGAGAGAAAAGATTTACTATAATGACACATGACAAGATAATTCCTCATGTTGCAAAAGGTCATGGATAAATTATCCCTGGTAAGTAATATTTTAAATATATAGCACATCATGCTTAATGGAGGTTGAATGAAAATTAGCTCTTGGTAATTGTTATAAAATCCCACCAATCCACACAGACAACCTCTGCAACCCAACCACAGCATTCATAGTACTGATGGACAGTCAGTACATGGAATGGTGAAGCTCTACAATCCCAGAGTCCTGAGTGGTGGAGTTGTGATGGAGAGAGGTCAGTCCATATGGCTTAGGACTCGTCCCTGAACTCAGGGCTCACTCAGGATAAAATTATGAGCTAAGTGAAGTTTCATCTTTGGAACCATACCACGCGTCCCATGAATAACTCTTCCTGACCGTTTTCCATGTGACAGTACTTCTTTCATCCGTGAGTATAAGGAACTGATAAGTACTGTCCCTAGAATAGCATGGTACACTCCAGGGCACAATTTACAGGAGAATGACAAGTGAATGTAGCATGTTCTTTGGGCTTTGTATCTTATTTTGTCCAGAGAATTCTGTCTGCTTGTTACTTTGTAAAAGCTGGGGAGCAGAAAAGAACAGCCTACCTCCTGCATTCAAATAAGAAAGGGAATAATGTATCAGGTTACTATGTTTATTAATGGTCTTGGTAGGGAGGAGCATTGTCAGTAAGCTTGGCTGCAGAAGAATCGCTTTTTGTTTCCTCCTCATAAAACAGAAGAGATATTGAATCTATATTCTAGCATTTGAAAACTTAAAAGCAAAAGAACTCATTCACACCAAACTAAGAAATCAATGTGGGCAATATTTAATTATTAATGTCATTTTGAGGAGAAAATAAAAGGACTTTGCTGAAAACTTTTCTGTCCAAAGTTTCCCTTATATTTTTCAAATGCTCCTTATTTCCTTATAAAAAGATACAATTAATTTGGAGCCTGAGAACAAGTTGGAAATCTCCCATAATATTTCCCAATACATTCCCTAAAATATAAACACACCTACAATTTCTCCTTGGGGTGGTTTTGTTATTGAATTTCTCATCTACAGTGACTTCCTCCTCCCTGTCACAGAGTCACAAAATAGACAAAGGATTTCAATAACCTTAATAGTAAACCTGTTAGCCTGACAACATTTATCATGTCTTTTACATTAGTTGATGGGAGCAAAGCTACATCCCAGGTAACTAGACCCAAGGTATTCAGACAAATAGGCAAATGATTATGGGTCTACACTCTCTCTCTGATTCATCTTTCCCTGCCACCAGGTTTTGCATTGTCCTGGTCACAAACTCTGGTTCTGGCTATTTTTTGTTCCCAATCTCAACTTCGGCATTTAGCTGATTTTTTATCTGTTAACTCCAGTTCTCCTTGTGAGTACAGTCTCTTCCCAAACTTCTTTCAAGATCTTTTTCAGAAATCCTTATCTAATATCTCTTACCTAAAACCAAGCTACTTTTTACCAACCCCAGTGTACAAAGCAATGGGTAGCTCTATATAATATGTGCTAGGCAATCGCATGCATAATGTAAAGCAACAGGGAAAATGTGGGACTAATCAGGTATTCTGCTAATACCTGGAGGTCTGTCATCCTTGGAAAGTCAGAATCTCCACTATATCTTTTTAACTCTGGACCTCTAACACTGCTCCTCTTAAAATATCTGGTGTATTCAGGCTTTACTAAAGGACCTGCTTTACTCAAAGACAGAGATCAAATAGCACTGAACACACAGTACGGCCAGTGGCATAGCATTCCTAATCAGGGGGCTTTGCTTTGTTAGAAAAAGATTTAGTAACAAATCCTGGAGAGGGTGCGGAGAAAAGGGAACCCTCCTATACTGCTGGTGGGAATGGAAGTTGGTGGAGCCACTGTGGAAAACAGTATGGAGGGTGATCAAAAAATAGAATTACCATATGATCCAACAATCCCACTCCTTGGTATGTATCCAGATGAACTTTTAATCCAAAAATAGATACGCACCCCTATGTTCATAACAACACTATTCACAATAGTCAAGACATGGAAACAACCTATGTAACTATCAACAGATGAATGGATAAAGAAGATGTGGCTCATGTGTACAGTGCAATACTGCTCCTGCTGCTAAGTCGCTTCAGTCGTGTCCGACTCTGTGTGACCCCATAGACGGCAGCCCACCAGGCTCCCCCATCCCTGGGACTCTCCAGGCAAGAATACTGGAGTGGGTTGCCATTTCCTTCTCCAATGCATGAAAGTGAAAGTGAAAGTGAAGTCGCTCAGTCTGTCCGACTGTTAGCGACCCCATGGACTGCAGCCCACCAGGCTCCTCCGTCCATTGGATTTTCCAGGCAAGAGTACTGGGGTGGGGTGCCATTGCCTTCCCCACAGTGCAATACTACTCAGCCATAAAAACAATGGAACGTTGCCACCTGTATCAACATGGATGATAATCATATGAGGATAATCATGCAAAGTGCAATGAGTCAAAAAGAGAAAGACAAGTACCACATGATATCCCTTAGAGGTGGAATCTAAAATACGACATAACTGAACCTGTCTATGAAATGGAAATAGATTCACAGACACAGAAAAAAAGACTAGTGGCTGCCAAGGGGGAGAAGGTTGGGAGAGCGACAAAGTTGGAGATTGGGGTTAGCAGATATAAGCTGATAAATGGAATGAGTAAACAACAAAGTCCTACTGTATAGCACAGGGGACTATATTCAATATCCTATGATAAACCATAATGGGAAAGAAGAATATTAAAAAATAATGTATATATGTGTATAATTGAATCACTTTGCTGTACAGCAGAAATTAACACAACATTGTAAATCAACTGTACTTCAATAAAGTTTTTTTAATAATACTCCAAAAAAAAAAGATTTAGGAAGAACTGGGAGCCATGCTTAAATAAAAAGGAGTAAGTCTTTAATAGAACAAAGCAGATAAAATATCAGTGGGGAAGGAAACTTATTTCCTCTACTTATTAACTCAAATCTGCTTTACTATGAAGCCATCTGATGGCTACCTGAGCTCCATTTACAGGGAGGCACTCAAGAATAGAGTAAAGGGTGTAGGATGGAATAGAGGTTTTGCCAGTCTTTTTATCCTACTTGAAGCCTTTCCCATTCTGGGTCTTTTAAAATAGAAATTCTAGAATAAATTACAATGCAGAACTAATCAACCTCAAGTGGAAGCCCAGGTAGTGGATTTTCGAGCCAGTGGCTAAGCACTCTAAAGTGGTGACAAGACCCAAAGAACAGAAATGGTTTGTTTCCAGGGTGAGTGGTATTATTCTGTTTTGAGATCTGAGAAATATTCCCTTTGACAATCTCACTTTTTTATTCCTTTTTCCTTCCTTCCTTTAACAAACAGGTAATGTGATTCCTGGCTAAGAACTTCTTTGACCTTAAATTCTAGTGGTCTTGATCACTTAGATGGATTAGTAACTTGAGCACAAGGAAAGAGGAAGTTGCTTATCTCTGTTACTTGCTGCCTACATGGAGAGTGTTCCAGGAATGGAAAAGCTCACTGCCAGGTTGGAGGGACAATCCACTGAAAGAACTCTGACCTCCAGGTAATGACATCAAACTTCAGACTGGAATTCAGGAAGCAGAAGCACATATGAGATAGAAGATGAGCCAATTCCTAATCAGGATAAAATGGACAACAGTGTCGGCTACATACATAGGTATATGGGTGACGAATGTAGAAAATAGGCCTAGGAAACATTTATAGGGGATTTTAGCAAGGGAATGATGACTGTCTTAGAAGATGGTTGTGGAACTCTGTAAGTCCATTCCATCACCTGTACCACCATCCTGCTACAAGTCTTTACCATCTTTTTTTGTATCTCTAGCTACTTTAACACTGTTCCCAGCTCTAGCATCCCTACCTTCCTGTCCATGCTGTCACCAGAAGGATACATAAAACACAAACCTGGTTATAATGTTCTGCTGCTTAATTTCCTCAATGGCCTGTTGTCACCTACAGGACCACACTCAAACTCCTTCAGAGGGACTCGGCCAACCTCACCTCCCACAAATATCCAGTGTGCAGTTTGCTCATCCTCCCATGTGTACCCACCTTCTGTTATCTTAAACTTGAATGACTTTTTTAAACTTTTAAATTCTGAATCATTAAAATAAGTAAGTAAATTACGAACCACAGACTTCAGAATAAATGAAAACTGGTACAGAGAGTTTCTATATATCCTTCACATCCCCTAATGTCTTACATAACAGCAGTCCATATATCGAGTAATAGAAATTCACATTGGAACTGTTATTAACTAAGCTAATACCTTTATTCAAATTGCACCAGTTTTTCCACTAACTTTGTTCCTATTCCACATCTTATCCAGGACCCCACCTTGCATTCAGTTATTATTTCTTCTTAGTCTCCTATAGTCTATAGCAGTTCCTCTGTTTTCCCTTACCTTTCATGACTTTGACACCTTTGAAGATTATGAATCAGTAATTTTGTTGACTGATCCTTGGTTTTCTCTTGTCTGATGTCTTCTCATGACTGAAGTGAAACTATTTTGGACAAGGACACTGCAGAAATATAGAAATGCTCTGTTGTTTTCAGTGTATTGTATCGCTGGGTTCATAATGCTGATATCTTATTACTGGTGATGTTGATCTCTACCTACTGGAAGGTGGTTTCTGCTGGATTTTTCTACTAAAAATTACTATCTTTGCCTTTGTATTTAATACATACCTTGGAGGACATATTTTGAGACTGTGTACATTTTGTTTATTTGAAAGGCTTTAGACACTAATTTTAGCATCTGACAGTGAGTCTTAAGTTCATCAGTTATCACTGGTGCATGATCTGTTTCTCTTTGGCTTAAATATCTGCCCCTGCCTTTTCCTTTCAGTCAATTTCTATTCATCTTGCACATCCTAACTCAAGATTGTTTCTCCTCTGGGAAGCCTTTCTTGACTACCCCAGCCAGATGAAGCATTTCTCTCTCCACACTTCCTCTGCAGTTCATGCCTAGCTTCACAATACACATCAGTATCTTTATTGTTGTTTTTGTGTCTTCTTGTGAGTCACCCTGCATGAACTTCTTGGGGGGCAGCCTCACAGTCTTGGCAGTTTTTTCTGCCAATGCCTAGCATACTGTCTGGTCTATAATAAGCATTCAATGTATGTTTGCTGAATAAATGAATGAGTGAATACATCTATTATAGTCTTTCCAAAATTCATTTCCAAGCTGAGTAATTTTGAGTTTTTGTTGGTATAAAGAATAATGCTCATTTCTAAATACATGATTCTGATTTTCTGCCAAAGTCTTGCCCCTTTGGGAAATTTACTTCATCATGTTCCTGGCATCAGCTTTATTTAATCCTCTAAAAACTGAACTAAAATCCTACTTGCTGCCTTTTTTTTTTTTTCCTATCTCCTCTCATCATACAATAGCCTACCTTTTCTTCCTTTGCTTCTGGTTCAGTTTATAAGCATATTTTCAGGGGTGTAAGGAAAGAAATTGCTTTTTCATTTCTTTTGCTAAGCTTCTGTGTGTCCTCTACTGACTCTGACACGAGCTTCCTTAATCCTTGGTGACACTTTCCCTCCTGTGTATTTGCTTTATTCTGTGAACTCATGGGAACCTTTCTAAAACTGCCTTTATCCACCTGAAGAAGCAAACCAAATAGTGAAAACTGCTTCTTTGGCTACCAAGTCTCATTATTATTATTACATAATCAGTGATTTGAATCATTAAGGAAGGAGACCAGGCCCACAGGTAGAATAGTCTTCCTGGTTATATGCCCACAGGCATGTCAGCAGTGACTAATACAATTATAGATGATGAAGGAACTTGTTCTCCAGCATCATCATGAGCATCACTGTCTTCATCATTGAAACCTATACCACATTGTGTGTGGTCTGCCCAGAAACACACTTAACACTCCCAACACCTAACCTCATTCCTTTGAATCTTCACAGCACTTTGAACTCTCATAATACTTCATTTTGGTAGTAATTTGAGACTGTATTGTTGTTATCTGGGGTTGTCATCCTTCTTGATCTCCTTTTCCCTACCCACTCTAGACCAGGAATTTCCTAAAGGCTGAAGATTAAGTTTACACTCTCTTCATCATTATTACCTATTGCTATGCTGAGAACACAATAGAAGCTCAATAACTATCTGTGGAGTAAAACTGTTTATCTTTCATCTAAAACAGAAAAAAAAGAAACTGAAGAATTGGGGAATGGCATGCAAGGAACTAGCAATTACAGATTCATAACTTGTTTCTTTCATTGATAGAATATTATTGACGAGCACATTTTAAGTAAAATAAACCTTTCAAAAGTTCTGAGAAGTTAGTAAAAGAAATCAACAACTGACATTTTATCAAGAAACATAGACTCAAGGATAAGATCTGAAAATACCAAAGATTCATTTGGACTTGATTTATGTAACACTTTTCTAATAGTGGGTGACACTCAACAAAAGAAACTGTCTAAATGTCATATTCTTTTTGTCTTTGCAGCCATATTAATTTTAAAGATCTACTTACTCTTAATTCTCATTGATAATGTCTTGGTTCTGACCCTGATTATTTTTCATCTGGATAATTGCAAGCCCTTTAGATGATTTTCCTGGTTCAGTTTCTTTCCCTTCAATGCATAAAAAGTGGCTCATCATTGACCATAACACCAAGTTCTAATTCCTTTTCATAGCAGAGCAGATGTTTCAATTTTGGCCACCAATCTTTTTTTTTTTTTCTCTTACTATTCTCCTTATGTGAGTAATCTAGTCACACTGGCCTTTACAAATCTCCAGGAAGGAGTACAGCTTGATTTTTAGCATTCCACACATTTCCTCCCACTGTTTCTACAAAGTGAAATGCCCATCACTTTGATCTGAGCCTCCAAGGACAAGGTAAAAAAGATACTATTCCCTCAGTGAGATATTCGTTAAGTTTACCAGGCAGAATGATCTGTCTCTATCACTTGCCACAGAACTTACTCTGTACCTTTACTAAACCATTTGTCATGTTTTAGAATTCTTTATTTACCAAACTAAAGTTCTCAAAGGCTATAGCTCTTCATCTCTGGATGACCAACACTTGGACAGAGACTGAAGTAGACTGAATTGCTATAACAAACCCTGACGTCTCTGTGGTCTATTATGATGACAGCCCAATGTTCACTCAGATGGGCCAGTATGAAGGGGAGAGGGGAGGAGCTTCCGTCCCACACAGCCACTCAGCGACCCAGGCTCCTTATAACTCATGTTACCCCCATCTTCAATGTGTGGAGTCCTAGTGTGCTACAGGAACAGTAAGTAGAAGATTACATGTGGGAGATTTTTATGGGTGAAACTAGAAGTGGCATACTAAGCATTAAACAGCATTCTACTCTCATAACTCGGTCACAGACCCTACTTAACTTCATGGAACCTGGGAAAGGTAATTTAGCTGTGTGACCAGTGAAAAAAAAGAGAAACTTGGATGTTAGCATAGCATCCTCTGCCATCATGAATGGTAAAAATGGGTGCAAAATGAATACATGGATCCAATCTAAAGCCATTGTGATAGACTGGAAGAAAGAAAGGAAACACTTTTCAAAGGAGAAAGTCTAGGTTTCAGATTATAGCAATGCAAGCCACTCACTAGAGCTCTGTGATCACTGCAAATACTTAAGCTTCTGAGCTTCAATTTCCTCATCAGTAATTTGGGATTAATTAAGGTAATACATGAAGCATCTGACACATAGGCGAAGCTATTTAATAATTATCCTTTTTTCATTCAAACCAATACTTTATTAGAATCTGCAGTGTGCTAGTGTGGTGTGCTAAGTATCAGGAAAAGAAAGATCTATTAAAAACATTCTTACCTTTAGGGAATTCACAGGCCAGTTGTTAGAACATAATTATAGACAAACAAATAGACATTTACAATACACTGTGATATGCAGTGTTCTTCATAACAGATGACATCAAAACACCCAATAAACTATGCAAAAGGGCTCACATCATTAATCATCAGAAAAATGCAAATCAAATCCATAATAAGTTGTCAATATATCTCAAAAGGACTAAAATTAGAAATATGAATAATATTAAGCGTTGGCAAGTGTATGGAGCAACTGTGAATTTATGTCAGCAGGGTGACTGTAAATTGGTCCAATCACGTAGAAAAAAATGTTTTAAGGTACTTAATAAATCTCAACATACCCATAACTTAGAAACTTCATCCTGCACATATGCCCAGCAGAAGAAATAAGTGTTTATGTCTACCATAATGTACAAGACCGTTCATAGTATCTTTATTCATAAAAACCCTAAACTGGAATGAGTCCAAATTGCCTGGAAATAAGCCTGACAGAATTTTCTGGAGTGATAGAAATGTTCTATATCTTGATACAGATGCAGATGATAGGTATTTGTCAAAAGTAATAGAACTATACACTTAAGATTTGTACATTCAATATATGTAAATTATGTCTTGATAATAATAATAAATAATAGTGTAAAGCAGGTGCTTCCAAATTAGCAGCTTATGAGAATCTCTTATCACTCTTCAGTTTTAGTTGTGTTTGAAGATGACTCCTATATCTTTCAAGATATGCCACAGTTATACATAAGGCACAGATATGCCTTATGCATCTAAAGATATTTTATTAATGATATGGATTAGCTCAATAATTATCTACACATTCTTAAAATGATTATTATTAAAAAGTCATCCCCAGTTTTAGCTTCTGGACAATATACAAATAGCTCTAGAATAATCACTGTAAGTTCTGCATGCTACCTAGACTATATTTTAAGGCATACCACCCAAATATACTGTCCATTTGAGTAAGAATCCAGGCAACCATTTTTAATTTTTTTTATATACAAATCTTATTCATAGAAGAGACAGTCTTTCTAACTTTGGAGATAAAAACTATTAATTGGGGAATAAAATATTTAAGGAGCAGTAAACCCCAAAACAACTGCTCTGCATTTGAGATCACCTTCTGTCAATAGATAGATACTCTTTGCTTAAAGCTGTTTAGGTTTTTAAACTTGAAAGTAAAGAATAAATATTGGCAGATATATCAGAATCACTCACAATTCCATCATGCAAATAATGTGAGCATCATACCTGACATCATAGAAGAACTGCTTGCTTCCTTGGTCGTCCAGATTTTGGAATAGAAGAATGGAGTATGGAACATCTTTCCATCTGGCTCTATCTGCAAGATAAATAATTACAATTTTTCTTTAATTTTTGGTATTATTTTCCAATTTCATTTCTTTATTCTGAGTTTTCACCTTTTGCTTTTTCTACATTTTTCACTTCATATATTTGTAATCATATTTTAAATGAGAGCTGGAAGAGGCCTTCATGGAGACTGCCCACTTGCCCTTTGAAATCAGAAATCTAATAGCTACAGAATGTGGAAGGCCCTTGAATTAGATAGTGAGTACTATTAAGTATCAAACATCACAAAAGTTTCTGTAAAGACTGAGTTACTAAGGAAACTAGAGATGAGTTTTGGAAAGAGAAACCAAAGTAAAAAGATTTCTGAAGGCAAAGAAAAACATGGAGAAGACTGTCCTATTGATATTTCACAAAAACAGATCCCTTTCTTGGCCTCATTGCAGATTCCTGAGTGAGCAAAGAAGATAGATTTGGCATGCCCATTTAATCTCATTAGAATTCTTCCTCTTTTCTACTTGATGACATTTGCTTCAGATCATTAGTAACTGAAAAAGCAGTGTATAAGCGGGCAGGATAATTGAAGGAGAGATCCTTGGTGTGCTGTTTCCCAGTAAAGATCAAAGTTCAAATACTGGGGGCTTCTCAAATAGAGGAAAAATGAGTCACATATGGGAAAAATAATGTGAATTTTATCCCAATCATGCAATTTCATTTATATAAGAATAATTTTCATTATTTCTAAGAGAGAAACTTTGAAGATAATTTACTTGACTTCTGTAGCTTCATAGAGAGACTTGTAGATGGGTGGTTGCCAACTGTGCCACTTTTGCAGAATCATTGATGGTGCTTTTCTTAGAAAAAAGGACTAACTTACTCAGAAATGGAATTCCAACGTTCTAAATAATCTGAAGGGTTCCTGCAAAGTTTTACCTTATGAAATCTGATGTAGGCCATAGATTTTTTTTTTAATGCTTAAGACATCAAATAAAAAATAATATGGAAGTAGACATCTTCATTGGAGAAGGCAATGGCACCCCACTCTAGTACTCTTGCTTGGAAAATCCCATGGACGGAGGAGCCTGGTGGGCTGCAGTCCATGGGGTCGCTAAGAGTCGGACACGACTCAGCGACTTCACTTTTACTTTTCCCTTTCATGCATTGGAGAAGGAAATGGCAACCCACTCCAGTGATCTTGCCTGGAGAATCCCAGGGACAGAGGAGCCTGGTGGGCTGCTGTCTATGGGGTCGCACAGAGTCGGACACGACTGAAGCGACTTAGCAGCAGCAGCAGCAGNCCAGTGATCTTGCCTGGAGAATCCCAGGGACAGAGGAGCCTGGTGGGCTGCTGTCTATGGGGTCGCACAGAGTCGGACACGACTGAAGTGACTTAGCAGCAGACATCTTCATACTTGAGAGATTAAAACTATCTGGCAATAGTGCACTGGACAAAATTCCCTGTCTCATACACATCTAGTCTAATCATGGTCCTAAATCTAATTTTCTGCCTACTCCACATCTGCTTACTAGCAACTCAGCAGCTGAACATGGAGGGAGGAAAAAAACACAGCTGTATTACCTGGCATTATTTCATTTTTAGACCATAAACCTAAAGTTGTCCCACTGTCAGGCTATCCTCATAATAGCTGACGCTTTATTAGGTCAGGCTGTTTTAACCTCCCAAACAACCCTAAGATGTAAGTATTATTATTATCACAATTTTACAGATCTGGAAACTGAGGTGCTTAACAGCTAAGCAAGTTACCTAAGGCCACAGTCACAAAGTGACAGAGCCAGGACCGAATTGCGGACAGCCTGGCTCCAGAATCTATGCAGAGTAACTAGTACACCATGCTACCTCTACCATCTCCCTTGGCTTCACTAGTAAATTTGTTTTTTTCCACTGTTAGAGGCCACTACTGACAGTCTCTTAAAATCTATAGAAATTGCTTCCCGTTCTTCATTCTTAATTGATGATCTTGTTTGTCTTTATTTCTCCAGGAAAAGTTTTCAAAAGACAACGCTTTCATCTTTCCATCATCAAATCTCCCAGCTTCCATGACTCAGTATCCCTATAGCCAACTTTCTTTCCTGATGCAGCAGGTAAAACATCCTTACTCAGATGGGGCTGCTAACACTAGTCTCTCCGGAAGTGTACTGTTTCCCATGTCCTCCAGTCTACTCAGGAATTTGACTAGTAGATTTAATGTACTTTCTCTGTCAAATCATTCCTACTGGCTTTCATTAGCTCTCCTATATTTTCCACCTCCTTTCCAGTTAGACAGGTTGTGTGATTACTTGTGACCTATTAAACATGCATCGGTTCAGGCTTACAGAATGAAAATCTCATTCATTCTTTTCTATTCTTTCTCTTCTATTATAGCCACTGAGACTTTGCATATTTGAGACCATGCACATATAAAGCAAAAGAATCTAAGTCAGATTGTAACCCCGAAACTATGAGTTCAGTTCAGTCAGTCAGTCGTGTCCGACTCTTTGCAACCCAATGAATCACAGCACGCCAGGCCTCCCTGTCCATCACCATCTCCCGGAGTTCACTTTTTTCCTTTGTTCAGACTAGTTTCAGAGAATTTGGGGAGGTGGGTTTGAGCACGTACATTTAGGGTATATAAGGTTTTCACAAAAACCGGTCAGGGTCCTTGACTAAGAGGAGACTCTGCCTTGGGCCTGCAGTGTAATAAACTGCACTCCACTATCTGCATTGTCCTTCTGAGTGAGTCTGTTTCCCGGAACATGTGGCTACAACATTTGGTACATTGGCCAGGAAACTCCTCACTTTGAGGAGACAAGTCCCATTTGGAACTACTCCGAGCCTTGCAGCTTGAATCTTCTAGAGTGGGGAAGATGCCTTGCCCTTCTGGAAGGATTCTGCTTCTCATTGCCTGGACTTTTCACTTTAGCAGGTAGTGGATGGCATCAGGGGAACTGAGTTCTTAGGTGAGGAGGAACCCACCTGGCAGGGTGGAAGAGGGGGCCTGATCACCCCCCTGGAAGGGACTAGAAGGACCCACAGGAGCCTGGAATAGGCAGGTGGCAGCGTTTGCTTGGTACATAGGTTGATGAGCGTGTTAGGGCTTAGGAAGGAAATTTGTGAAGGTCATTTAGGAGGTGGTATCCACGCCATGTTGGGGAAAATTATTACCAAGCAATCGCCAGGGGATTTTTAGGAGAAGAAACTTGGTCTTTGGGTGCTCATGTTCTGCCCTCCCCAAGGAGGTGTCCCATCTGCTGTGAAATTCTTGACCCCTTCAGAATTGTCAGGCTAGAAGGAGGGGGATACGTAAGTGAGTACAAATTGGCTTTTCCTGAGATGGCCTGGGATGTGAGATATTTAACCCATTTGTGTTTTCATCCACACCTGATCAAGCCCACCAAGGCAGAATGGACTTTAAAAGTTAAGGGAGAAACAGTGTTGGACCACGTGGTGTTCTGACCACGAGGTGGAATGGCAATCTAAATGTTTCATTGAGTGGAAATATCAGAAGTACATAGGGTACTGAGAACTTCGTAGACAGAAAGAAAAGGAAAAGTTTAAGAAGGTCTGAGAAGGTAAGCAAGATGGGGGGCAGTAAATCTAAGGCAACTCTATTGGAATGCATGATTAAAAATTTAAAGAAGGGATTTGGAGGAGACTGTGGGGTGAACATCATGCCTAACCGCCCCCACATACTCTGTGAGGTCGAATGGCCCCCTATGGGAGTAGGAATGCCACCAGAGGACACCATGAACTTAAAATTAGTGAAAGCAATCTATACAGTAGTCACAGGAGAGCCAGGACACCCGGATCAATATCTATATATTGACTCATGGCTAGGGTTATCTCAACACCCTCCTGCTTGGACAAGCTTCTGTATCCAGAAGAGAAAGGGAAAAATATTAATAGCACAAAAATTGACTGATGATAAAAGAAGAAATTCTACAGGATTTGGACGGGGATGACCTGACCCCTCCCCCATACTGGATAATGATGCGCCTGCTTCCCAGTGCTCCACTAGGATCAGAGGCTGCTTTAACACCTGATCCAGGGCCAAGTGAAGTTCCCGCAGCAGCCGCTGCTCTTTGCCAGCTCTTCCAGAGATTGTAGAGCCACCGTTTCAGCAGGCTCCAACCCCAGCAATGGAGACCTCTGGTCAACACCCCCAGAATTCCACCTCAGCCAGACCTCCTAGATTGTATCCACCTCTCCGGGTGAGTAGTGATGGGAAGGGGGAAGAAAACAGGAGTTAGACAAAGGCTATGCTCCACCAAGGAACAGGGGAAAGAACCCCACTACAGATGTCCCTCAGAGAGCTACCACAGCCTCCGGTTCAGGACGCATGTGGGCACTACCATCAGCCCCCTGTAGCCTGTTATTACCAGCCATTTTCCTCTATGGATGTATTAAACTGGCAAAGACACACTCTGCCGTACTCGGGGGAGCCACAAGCCATGATTAGGCTAATGGAGACCATTTTCCGAACCCATCACCCTACATAGGATGACATAATCCAATACCAGTCTCCCTTTTCAGCACTGAGAAAAGACACAGAAGCCTAACTGAGGCCAGAAAATGGTTAAGAGAAATGTCACCTGAGGGTACTGCAAACCGGCAGTGGTGGGCAGAACTAGCCACCCCCGGTTAGAGGCCCAATTGGACTGTAACACAGACGAAGGGAGGGGCCACCTGGAGAGGTATTGGGGGCTATTTTACAAGGCCTTAGGAGGAGGGCCTGAAAATCTATGCGTATGGAAAAACCCTCTGAAGTGATTCAAAGGGAAACCAAATCACCCTCTGAGTTCTATGAAAGACTGTGTGAAGCCTACAGACTTTATACACCAATAGATCCAGAGGCTGCTGGGTCTCACATGGTGGTAAACGCAGCCTTTGTGTCTCAAGCCTACCCCAAAAACGTCAGATGGGGGGACACCAAGTGACTCATGAATTTTTATACATCCCCGAATGCCCAGTACCTTTGTTGGGAAGAGACTTGCTGTCTAACTTGGGGGCACAAGTGGCCTTTCCCCCTATGAAAGACCCATTCTTTGAATGGGCTCAACCACCTACTTATTCTTCCTCTTGGTAACCCCTCTAGGTGAACGGAGGTTGCACGATCTCCCAGAAGGGAAACCTGGGCAGGCTACCCAGTTGAGAGAGAGAGTTAACTCAATAATTCCCTGAGGTCTGGGCGGAAGGCAATACCCCCCAGGCTTGCAAAACAAGTCCCCCTGGTAATAGAACTCAAACCCAGTACAATTATGTCAGCACTGCCTTGGGCCTTCCAGACCTTGCTAAGCCGTTAATTCTTTACGTGACTGAAAAGGACAAGGTGGCTATGGGAGTGTTGTCCCAGACTATGGGTGTTGCCACTGGGTGGCTGGAATGCTTATGGACAGTTGTTGTAGTTGCCTTACTAGTCCAGGAGGCAACCAAAGTGACTTTGGGCCAAGATTTGATTGTAAAAGTCCTGCATGAAGTCAACACTCTCCTGCGAGGGGAACCCCATAAATGGTTGTCAACATCCCGAATTACTCAATACCAGGGACTGTTATATGAGAACCTCCATGTTACTATTGAGCCTTGTCAGACCCTGAATCCGGCCACTCTCCTTCCTTTGGGAGAAGGTGGGCTCTCACATGGTTGCAAGGAAATATGCCAGCAGACCTGACTTGAGAGACCAGCCAATCCCGGACCCAGATTTGGTCCTGTACACCAATGGCACCAGCCTGATGAAACAAAGACAATGACTGTCAGGATATGCAGTAGTTATGGAAGAACTGGTCTGCTCAACAGGCTGAACTATATGCTGTAATCCAGGCCCTCCAGCTCTCAAAAGGTAAGAAGACAAACATTTACACGGACTTCAGGTATGTTTTTGCCACACTACATGTACACAGGGTTTGTATAAGGAGAGAGGTCTTTTGATAGCTAGTGAAAAAGATATTAAAAATAAGGAAGAAATTAAGACCCTATTAGATGCTGCCTGGGAACCAGAAAGGGTTGCAGTCATACACTGCTGAGGACGTCAAAAAGAGGATACCCCCTGGGCTCAGGGAACAGACTGGCAGATAAGACCGCTAAACAAGCAGCCGAGGGTTTGGGGGTGACAAGTGACGCCCCTATTAAAGCTCTTGTATTGGCGGAGCTGCCTGAGCTAACGCTGGACTCTCCAAAATACACTGAAGCCCAAAACCAACTAGCCAAAGCAGAAGAGGCCATCAAGACTGAAAAGGGTGATGGGAATTGCCAAGTGGCAAATTATTGGTATCGAGGAGCTGGCACCCACTCTGGTAACCCAAACACACCTAGTGACCCACCTAGGCCATAATAAACTGGAAGAGCTAATTTGAAAATATTTCTTGGTTCCCCGCCTCTCTTCCCTATGCAGGACAAAATCTCAGCACTGCACTGCCTGCTCACAGGTCAATGCTGCCTCTCGGCACAGATAGAAACCTCCAGGGATTCAGCTAAAAGGCACGCTGCCCTTTGAACACCTCGAAGTGGACTTCACTGAAATGAAACCTCACCGACAGTATCATTACCTGCAGGTCATGGTATGTTTGTTCTCAGGATGGGTAGAAGCTTCTCCTACCCAGACTGAAAGAGCATCAAAAGTAGCCCGGTGCCTGCTTAGAGAGAAGTTCCCAGATTTGGATTTCCTGCCAGATTTGGATCGGACAATGGCCTGGCTTTCACAGCTGATTTAGTATAACAAGTAAGCAAAACTTTAAACATCAAGTGGAAATTGCATACAGTATATAGGCCCCAGAGTTCTGGGATGGTGGAAGAAACCAAATGGATACTTAAAGAGACACTCTCCAAGTGGATCATAGAGATTGACTGTTCCTGGGTGGGCTTGTTCCGAAGGCTCTGCTCAAACTCAGGATGATCCCACAGTCCCATTGCTATTCTCTGTACGAAATTGTGTATGGGAGGCCCCCTCCCATAATAAAACAGCTGTCAACAAATTTGCCTCAGGTAAGGGGAGATGAGATTTCACAGCAGATGGAACAATTGGGTAAGGTAATAAATCAGGTCAGATTCACGAATTTGTGCCTGGGGATCAGTTGTGGGTCAAGGACTGGAAACATGACTCATTGGCCCCGGATTGGAAGGGTCCATATACTGTTCTAACCACCCCTACAGCAGTTAAAGTTGCAGGTGTCACTCCCTGGATCCACCACATGAGGATAAAGAGAACATACCATGCAGACCCAGAAACTGCTGAGTGGACTGCGAAGAGGGACCCCACTGACCCTTGAGATACTAAGATCATCCTTAAGAAGAAGAAGGAAAAGAAGATCCCAGACAAGCCCCTTCAGGATGAAGCTGCATAATCAACTCCTGCTGCTTGGCCTCATCAACGTGATTTTGAATTTAACTTCCCTTTCAACTCAGGACAATGTTTTCACCTCATGGGCACATTCCTACGTGGACTTCTACAACACCTCCAACTGCTGGGTATGTGGGGCTATGCCTCTGTCTGTGATGGATGGACTTCCTTGGTGGGTGTCACTGCTCCGCTAAGGAGATTTTAAACCATTCTGCTCTTTTCTGGAATGACAAAAAGAGACTTTCCTTTCTCTGTCCATCATAATCTCTCTCTGCTCTCTTGGTGTAAGCCAGACCTACAGTCAATAGACTCGAGTCATGGGGTTACATTTGATGTAAACACCAGTTTCATAGGAGTAAAAAAAGCCTATCAGTTCAGTTCAGTTGCTCAGTCATGTCCAACTCTTTGCGACGCCGTGAATTGCAGCACTCCAGGCCTCCCTGTCCATCACCAACTCCCGGAGTTCACTCAAACATACGTCCATCCAGCCATCTCATCTTCCTGTACCCTTCTCCTCCTGACCCCAATTCCTCTCAGCATCAGAGTCTTTGCCAATGAGTCAACTCTTTCCATGAGGTGGCCAAAGTACTGGAGTTTCAGCTTTAGCATCATTCCTTCCAAAGAACACCCAGGACTGATATCCTTTAGAATGGACTGATTGGATCTCCTTGCAGTCCAGGGGACTCTCAAAAGTCTTCTCCAACACCACAGTTGAAAAGCATCAATTCTTCGGCACTCAGCCTTCTTCACAGTCCAACTCTCACATCCATACATGACTACTGGAAAAACGATAGCCTTGACTAGATGGAACTTTGTTGGCAAAGTAATGTCTCTGCTTTTGAATATGCTATCTAGGTTGGTCATAACTTTCCTTCCAAGGAGTAAGCGCCTTTTAATTTCATGGCTGCAGTCACCATCTGCAGTGATTTTGGAGCTCAAGAAAATAGTCTGACACTGTTTCCGCTGTTTGCCCATCTATTTCCCATGAATTGATGGGACCAGATGCCATGATCTTCGTTTTCTGAATGTTGAACTTTAAGCCAACTTTTTCACTCTCCTCTTTCACTTTCATCAAGAGGCTTTTTAGTTCCTCTTCACTTTCTGCCATAAGGGTGGTGTCATCTGCATATCTGAGGTTATTGATATTTCTCCCAGCAATCTTGATTCCA
>SJYX01015237.1:20590-30631 GCA_006410675.1 Oreotragus oreotragus | reverse complement strand
TGTTTGACCACTTCCAATTTGCCTTGATTCATGGACCTGACATTCCAGGTTCCTATGCAATATTGTTCTTTACAGCATCGGATCTTGCTTCTATCACCAGTCACATCCACAACTGGGTATTGTTTTTGCTTTGGCTCCATCCCTTCATTCTTTCTGGAGTTATTTCTCCACTGATCTCCAGTAGCATATTGAGCACCTACTGACCTGGGGAGTTCATTTTTCAGTGTTCTATCTTTTTGCCTTTTCATACTGTTTACAGGGTTTCAAGGCAAGAATACTGAAGTGGTTTGCCATTCCCTTGTCCAGTGGACCACGTTTTGTCAGAACTCTCCACTATGACCCATCTGTCTTGGGTGGCCCTACAAGGCATGGCTCGTGGTTTCACTGAGTTAGATAAGGCTGTGGTCCATGTGATCAGATTGGTTAGTTTTCTGTGATTGTGGTTTTCAGTCTGTCTGCCCTCTGAGAAGGATAAGAGGCTTATGGAAACTTCCTAATGGGAGAGACTGACTGAGGGGAAAACTTGGTCTTGTTCTGATGGGCAGGGCTGCAATAAATCTTTAATCCAATTTTCTGTTGATGGATGGAGCTGTGTTCCCACCCTGCTGTTTACCTGGGGCCAAGCTATGGTGGAGCTCAGTGGAGAAATAACTCCAGAAAGAATGAAGGGATGGAGCCAAAGCAAAAACAATACCCAATTGTGGAGGTGACTGGTGATAGAAGCAAGATCCGATGTTGTAAAGAGCAATATTGCATAGGAACCTAGAATGTCAGGTCCATGAATCAAGGCAAATTGGAAATGGTCAAACAAGAGATGGCAAGGGTGAACGTCGACATTCCAGGAATTAGTGAACTAAAATGGACTGGAATGGGTGAATCTAACTCAGATGACCATTATATCTACTACTGCGGGCAGGAATCCCTCAGAAGAAATGGAGTAGCCATCATGCTCAACAAAAGAGTCTGAAATGCAGTACTTGGATGCAGTCTCAAAAATGACAGAATGATCTCTGTTTGTCTCCAAGGTAAACCATTCAATATCACAGTTATCCAAGTCTATGCCCCAACCAGTAATGCTGAAGAAGCTGAAGTTGAACGGTTTTATGAAGACCTACAAGACCTTGTAGAACTAACACCCAAAAAAGATGTCCTTTTCATTATAGGGGACTGGAATGCTAAAGTAGGAAGTCAAGAAACACCTGGAGTAACAGGCAAATTTGGCCTTGGAATGCGGAATGAAGCAGGGCAAAGACTAATAGAGTTTTGCCAAGAAAATGCACTGGTCATAGCAAACACCCTCTTCCAGCAACACAAGAGAAGACTCTACACATGGACATCACCAGATGGTCAACACCGAAATCAGATTGATTATATTCTTTGCAGCCAAAGATGGAGAAGCTCTATACAGTCAACAAAAACAAGACCAGGAGCTGACTGTGGCTCAGATCATGAACTCCTTATTTCCAAATTCAGACTTAAATTGAAGAAAGTAGGGAAAACCGCTAGACCATTCAGGTATGACCTAAATCAAATCCCTTATGATTATACAGTGGAAGTGAGAAATAGATTTAAGGGCCTAGATCTGATAGACAGAGTTCCTGATGAACTATGGAATGAGGTTCGTGACATTGTACAGGAGACAGGGATCAAGACCATCCCCATGGAAAAGAAATGCAAAAAAGCAAAATGGCTGTCTGGAGAAGCCTTACAAATAGCACTGAAAAGAAGAGAGGCGAAAAGCAAAGGAGAAAAGAAAAGATATAAGCATCTGAATGCAGAGTTCCAAAGAATAGCAAGAAGAGATAAGAAAGCCTTCTTCAGCAATCAATGCAAAGAGATAGAGGAAAACAACAGAATGGGAAAGACTAGAGATCTCTTCAAGAGAATTGGAGATACCAAGGGAACATTTCATGCAAAGATGGGCTCGATAAAGGATAGAAATGGTATGGACCTAACAGAAGCAGAAGATATTAAGAAGAGGTGGCAAGAATACACAGAAGAACTGTACAGAAAAGATCTTCACGACCCAGATAATCATGAGGATGTGATCACTAATCTAGAGCCAGACATCTTGGAATGTGAAGTCAAGTGGGCCTTAGAAAGCATCACTAAGAACAAAGCTAGTGGAGGTGATGGAATTCCAGTTGAGCTGTTTCAAATCCTGAAAGATGATGCTGTGAAAGTGCTGCACTCAATATGCCAGCAAATTTGGAAAACTCAGCAGTGGCCACAGGACTGGAAAAGGTCAGTTTTCATTCCAATTCCAAAGAAAGGCAATGCCAAAGAATGCTCAAACTACCGCACAATTGCACTCATCTCACACGCTAGTAAAGTAATGCTCAAAATTCTCCAAGCCAGGCTTCAGCAATATGTGAACCGTGAACTCCCTGATGTTCAAGCTGGTTTTAGAAAAGGCAGAGGAACCAGAGATCAAATTGCCAACATCCGCTGGATCATGGAAAAAGCAAGAGAGTTCCAGAAAAACATCTATTTCTGCTTTATTGACTATGCCAAAGCCTTTGACTGTGTGGATCACAATAAACTGTGGAAAATTCTGAAAGAGATGGGAATACCAGACCACCTGACCTGCCTCTTGAGAAATCTGTATGCAGGTCAGGAAGCAACAGTTAGAACTGGACATGGAACAACAGACTGGTTCCAAATAGGAAAAGGAGTACGTCAAGGCTGTATATTGTCACCCTGCTTATTTAACTTCTATGCAGAGTACATCATGAGAAACGCTGGGCTGGAAGAAGCACAAGCTGGAATCAAGATTGCTGGGAGAAATATCAATAACCTCAGATATGCAGATGACACCACCCTTATGGCAGAAAGTGAAGAGGAACTAAAAAGCCTCTTGATGAAAGTGAAAGAGGAGAGTGAAAAAGCTGGCTTAAAGCTCAACATTCAGGAAACAAAGATCACGGCATCTGGTCTCATCAGTTCATGAGAAATAGATGGGGAAACAGTGGAAACAGTGTCAGACTTTATTTTTTTGGGCTCCAAAATCACTACAGATGGTGACTGCAGCCATGAAATTAAAAGGCGCTTACTCCTTGGAAGGAAAGTTATGACCAACCTAGATAGCATATTCAAAAGCAGAGACATTACTTTGCCAACAAAGTTCCATCTAGTCAAGGCTATGGATTTTCTAGTAGTCATGTATGGATGTGAGAGTTGGACTGTGAAGAAAGCTGAGTGCCAAAGAATTGATGCTTTTGAACTGTGGTGTTGGAGAAGACTCTTGAGAGTCCCTTAGACTGCAAGGAGATCCAACCAGTCCATTCTGAAGGAGATTAGCCGTGGAATTTCTGGAAGGAATGATGCTAAAGCTGAAACTCCAGTACTTTGGCCACCTCATGGGAAGAGTTGACTCATTGGCAAAGACTCTGATGCTGGGAGGGATTGGGGGCAGGAGGAGAAGGGGACGACAGAGGATGAGATGGCTGGATGGCATCATTGACTCGACAGACTTGAGTCTGAACCATCTCTGGAGATTGGTAATGATTAGGCAGGCCTCGGGGAAGGCAATGGCACCCCACCCCAGTACTCTTGCCTGGAAAATCCAATGGACAGGGTAGCCTGGTGGGCTGCAGTCCATGGGGTCGCTAACAGTCGGACAGACTGAGCGACTTCACTTTCACTTTTCTCTTTCATGCATTGGAGAAGGAAATGGCAACCCACTCCAGTATTCTTGCCTGGAGAATCCCAGGGATGGGGGAGCCTGGTGGGTTGCCGTCTGTGGGGTCACACAGAGTCGGACACGACTGAAGTGACTTAGCAGCAGCAGCAGCAGGCAGGCCTGGCGTGCTGCGATTCATGGGGTCGCAAAGAGTCAGACACGACTGAGTGACTGAACTGAACTGGACTGAACCTCTTGCTGTGGCTCCTCCTTTGCCCCTGGGCATGGGCTATCCTCTCACAGCCAGTGGATCCAGTGCTGGGCAGCTGCCTCTTTCTCCAGCTCTGCCTCTTTATTAGTCTCATTTGCTCTGCAGAAGAGATCATCTATACTAAACCATTTTTTAAGATTCCACGTACATGTGTTACTATATGATATTTGTTCTTGTCTTTCTGCCTTACCTCACTCTTTGTGAGAATCTCTAGATCCATCCACATCTCTATAAATGGCACAATTATATTCCTTTTTTATGGCTGAGTAATATTCTGTTGTGTATATGTACCATGTCTTCTTTACAATCAAAAGTGTCTAAAGGGACTTAGCATTTCAATTAGTGATAAGCTTGGAGAAGGCAATGGCACCCCACTCCAGTACTCTTGCCTGGAAAATCTCATGGACAGAGGAGCCTGGTAGTCTGCTGTCCATGGGGTCGCTAAGAGTTGGACACGACTGAGCAACTTCACTTTGACTTTTCACTTTCATGCATTGGAGAAGGAAATGGTAACCTACTTAAGTAATTTGCCTAGAGAATGCCAGAGATGGGGGATCCTGGTGGGCTGCCATCTCTCGGGTCGCACAGAGTTGGACATGACTGAAGCGACTTAGCAGCAGTAGCAGATCTACAGTGAGCTGTTACAGAGTCCTGGAAGCATCCCAATATTTCACTTGTCAAGAGTTTAGTTGAGGAGTCAAACAGTTGGTTTGGCAGGCACTGAAGGCATGAAATTAGGATCCCTGAGACCACGGTAGTGGTGAGACTGTTGAAACTCTTGCAACAGCAATTATTACGCAAATATATAGGAGTATTTTAGCACCAAAAGAAATATACTGGAGTGAACCACCTGAATGTCAGCTCTCCCTGGAACTGATTCCTGTTTATACATGATCCTGTCTTTCCTGACATTATTCACCTCATTTAGACTATATTCTTTGGAAAGCCATGTGACACTCACAACACTTCCTTGGAACATCCTCATTTCATGACAAGTCCTACATGTTCATTGGGCTGGGAGCATTGTTAGGGAATGTCAGACAACAGAATTGAATGACTTTTCTATATTTTCATGACACCTAATCTCAGCTTTACTGCACATTTCTGCTCAATCATTTCTTTTCGCTCAACCATGTCCTTTCTTCCCCAGATGGGAGGGGTCCCATCCAGGCTGGAACATAACATTGAATAGAGTTCCATGTTTTATACAATAGGTTCTTGTTATCCATTTAAAATATAGCGGTGTGTACATGACCTTCCCAAACTCCCATTATCCCTTCCCCCTGGCAACCATAAGTTTGTTTTCTAAGTCTGTGAGTGTCTTTCTATTTTGTAAGTAAGTTCATTTGTATCATTTCTTTTTAGATTCCACACATAAGGGATGTCATAAGGTATTTCTTCTTTGTTTGACTTACTTCACCCTGTATGGAGCTCTCTAGATCCATCCATGTTGCTGCAAATGGCATTATTCACTTCTTTTTAATGACTGATTAATATCCTGTTGTATATATGTACCACAACTTATTTATCCATTCCTCTGTTGATCGACATTTAGTTGCTTCCATGTCTTGGCTATTGTAAACAGTGCTGAAATGAACATTGGGATGCATGTATTTTTTTAGACCATGTTTTTCTCTGGATATATTCCCAGGAGTGGGATTGCAGCATCATATGGTAGCTCTAGTTTTTTAAGGAACCTCCATACTGTTCTCCATAGTGGCTGTACCAATTTACATTCCCACTAACAATATAGGAGGGTTTGCTTTTCTGCACACCCTCTCCATCATTTGTTGTTTGTGGATTTTTTGATGATAGCCAATCTGACCAGTGTGTGGTGATATCTCACTGTAGTTTTGATTTGCATTTCTTTGATAACTAGTGATGTTGAACATCTTTTTAGGTGTCTGTTGGCCATGTATATGTCCTCTTTGGAGAAATGTCTGTCTAAGTCTTCTACCCATTTTTGGAGAAATGTACTCAGTTTTAGTATACAGTTTGATGAGTTTAGAAAAATTTTTATACTGATAAACACAAAAATCAAGATATTAAACATTTCCATTATTTTACCCATATAAATGGAATTATGAAAGACAAGCTCTTTTGTACCTAGTCCTTTTGTTGAATTATGTTGTGGGCAACAATAGTTCAGGTGTTTTGCCAAATAGTATTTCATCATTTTGATATACCAAGGTTTGTTGGGGCTTGCCAGGTGGCTCAGTGGATAAAGAACCTGCCTGCAATGCAGGAGATGCCAGAGATATGGGTTTTATTCCTGGGTTAGGAAGATCCCCTGGAGGAGGGCACAGCAAGCTACTCCAGTATTCTTGCCTGGAGAATCCCATGGACAGAGGAGCCTGATGGGCTACAGTCCATAGGTCGCAAAGAGTCAGATATGACTGAAGTGACTGAGCACAGCATGCAGCACAAGGTTTGTTAATCCAACTACATGTTGATACAAATTTGTTACTTTTTCAGAATTATATTCTTAATTTTATTATAATGGAAAACCACATGAAATCTATATTTTTTTACTTAAATAATTAATTGGAGGCTAATTACTTTACAGTATTGTGATTTTTGTCATACATTCACATGAATCAGACATGGGTGTACATGTGTTCCTCATCCTGATACTTCCTCCCACCTCCCTCCCCATCCCATCCCTCAGGGTCATCCCAGTGCACCAGCCCTGGGCACCCTGCCTCATGCATCAAACGTGGACTGGTGATCTATTTCATATATGGTAATATAAATGTTTCAATGCTATTCTCTCAAATCATCCCACCCTCGCCTTCTCCCACAGAGTCCAACAGTCTGTTCTTTACTTCTGTGTCTCTTTTGCTGTCTTATATATAGAGTCATTGTTACCATCTTTCTAAATTCCATATATATATGTTAATTACTGTATTGATGTTTTTCTTTCGGACTTACTTCACTCTATATAATAGACTCCAGTTTCATCCACTTCATTAGAACTGATTCAAATGCATTCTTTTAATGGCTGAGTAATATTCCATTGTGTATATGTACCATAGGTTTCTTATCCATTCATCTACCGATGGACATATAGGTTGCTTCCATGTCCTGGCTATTGTAAACAGTGCTGCGATGAACATTGGGGTACATGTGTCTCTTTCAGTTCTGGTTTCCTCGGTGTGTATGCCCAGCAGTGGGATTGCTGGGTCATATGGCAGTTCTATTTCCAGTTTTTTAAGGAATCTCCACACTGTTCTCCATAGTGGCTGTACTAGTTTGCATTCCCACCAACAGTGTAAGAGGGTTCCCTTTTCTCCACACCCTCTCCAGCATTTATTGNGTTTCCTCGGTGTGTATGCCCAGCAGTGGGATTGCTGGGTCATATGGCAGTTCTATTTCCAGTTTTTTAAGGAATCTCCACGCTGTTCTCCATAGTGGCTGTACTAGTTTGCATTCCCACCAATAACGTAAGGAGGGTTCCCTTTTCTCCAAACCGTTTCCAGCATTTATTGTTTGTACAATTTTTGATAGCAGCCATTCTGACTAGTGTCAGATGGTACCTCATTGTGGTTCAATTTGCATTTCTCTGATAATGAGTGATGTTGAGCATCTTTTCATGTATCTGTTCTCCATCTGTATGTCTTCTTCATAGAAATTTCTGTTTAGTTCTTTGGCCCATGTTTTGACTGGGTCATTTTTTTTTTTTTCTGGTATTTAGCTGCATGAACATCTTGTATATTTTTTTAGATTAATTCTTTATCAGTTGCTTTGTTTGCTATTAATTTCTCCCGTTCTGAAGGCCATCTTTTCACCTTGCTTATAGTTTCCTTCATTAAGCAAAAGCTTTTACTTTAGGTCCCAGTTGTTTATTTTTGTTTTATTTCCATTACTCTGGGAGGTGGGTCATAGAGGATCCTGCTGTGATTTATGTCAGAGAGTGTTCTGCCAATGTTTTCCTCTAGGAATTATATAGTTTTGGGCCTTACATTTAGATCTTTAATCCATTTTGAGTTTATTTTTGTTTATGGTGTTAGAAAGTGTTCTAGTTTCATTCTTTTACAGATGGTTAACCAGTTTTCCCAGCACCACTTGTTAAAGAGATTGTCTTTTCTCCATTGTATATTTCTGCCTCCTTTGTCAAACATAAGGTGTCCATAGGTAGGTAGATTTATCTGTGGACTTTCTATTTTGTTCCATTGATCTATATTTCTGTCTTGGTGCCAGCACTATACTGTCTTGATGACTGTAGCTTTGTAGTATAGTCTGAAGTCAGGCAGGACTATTCCTGCAGTTCCATTCTTCTCTCTCAAGATTGCTTTGGCTATTCAAGCGTTTTTTTCTATTTCTGTACAAACTGTGGAATTATTTGTTCTAGTTCTGTGAAAAATACTGTTGGTAGCTTGATAGGGATTGCATTGAATCTATAGATTGCTTTGGGTAGTATACACATTTTCACTATATTGCATCTTCCAATCTGTGAACATGCTATATTTATTTATCTATTTGTTTCATCTTTGATTTCTTTCATCAGTGTTTTGTAGTTTTCTATATATAGGTCTTTTGTTTTTTGAGGTAAATTTATTCCTAAGTATTTTATTCTTTGTGTCACAATGGTGAATGGGATTAGTTTCTTAGTTTTTCTTTCTGTTTTCTCATTGTTAGTGTATATTAAATGCAAGGGATTTCTGCATGTGAATTTTATATCCTGCAACTTTACTATATTCATTGATTAGCCCTAATAATTTTCTGGTGGTGTCTTTGAGCTTTTCTATGTAGAGAATCACGTCAACTGCAAACAGTCAGAGTTTTGCTTCTTTTCCAATCAGGATTCCTTTATTTCTTTTTCTTCTCTGATTGCTGTGACCAAAACTTCCCAAACTATGCTGAAGAGTAGTGGTGAGAGTAGGCATCCTTGTCTTGTTCCTGACTTTAGGGTACATGCTTTCAATTTTTTGCCATTGATGATAATGTTTACTGTAGTTTTATCATATAGGCCTCTTATTATGTTGATGTTATGTTCCTTCTATGCCTGCTTTTGGGAGAGTTTTAACCATAAATTGGTTTGTTGATTTTGTCAAAGGCTTTCTCAGCATCTATTGAGATAATCATATGGTTTTTATCTTTTAACTTATTAGTGTGGTGTATCACATTGACTGATTTGCAAATACTGAAGAATCCTTGCATCCCTGGGATAAAGACCCCTTGGTCATGATGTATGATCTTTTTAATATGCTGTCGGATTCGGTTTGCTAGAATTTTGTTGAGGATTTTTGCATCTGTGTTCATCAGTGATATTGGCCTGTAGTTTTCTTTTTTTATGGCATCTTTGTCTAGTTTTGGTGTTTGGGTGATGCTGGCCTCATAGAATGAGTATAGGAGTTTACCTTCCTCTGCAGTTTTCTGGAAGAGTCTGAGTAGGACAGGTGTTTGCTCTTCTCTAATTTTTGGTAGAATTCACCTGTTAAGGCATCTGATCCTGGGCTTTTGTTTGTTGGAAGATTTTTGATTACAGTTTTGATCTCCATGCTTGTGATGGGTCTGTTAAGATTTTCTATTTCTTCCTGGCTCAGTTTTGAAAAGTTATACTTTTCTAAGAATTTGTCCATTTCTTCCACGTTGTTCATTTTATTGGCATATAATTGCTGATAGTAGTCTCTTATGATCTTTTGTATTTCTGTGTTGTCTGTTGTGATCTCTCCATTTTCATTTCTAATTTTGTTGATTTGATTCTTCTCCCTTTTTTTCATGATGAGTCTGGCTAATGGTTTGTCTATTTTATTTATCTTCTTAACCAGCTTTTAGTTTTGTTTATTTTTGTTGTAGTCTCTTTTGTTTATTTTTCATTTATTTCTGCTCTAATTTTTATGATTTCTTTTCTTCTACTAACCCTGGGGTTCTTCATTTCTTCTTTTTCTAGTTGATTTAGGTGTAAAGTTAGGTTATTTTTTGGATATTTCTCTTATTTCTTGAGGTAAGCTTGTATTGCTATGAACTTCCCCCTTTGCCCTGGAGTTTCCCCTTTGCACTGGAGTTTCAGCTTTAGCATCATTCCTTTCAAAGAAATCCCAGTGCTGATCTCCTTCAGAATGGACTGGTTGGATCTCCTTGCAGTCCAAGGGACTCTCAAGAGTCTTCTCCAACACCACAGTTCAAAAGCATCAATTCTTCGGTG
>SJYX01015237.1:0-18885 GCA_006410675.1 Oreotragus oreotragus | reverse complement strand
GTGATGCCATCCAGCCATCTCATCCTCTGTCGTCCCCTTCTCCTCCTGCCCCCAATCCCTCCCAGCATCAGAGTCTTTTCCAATGAGTCAACTCTTCACATGAGGTGGCCAAAGTACTGGAGTTTCAGCTTTAGCATCATTCCTTCCAAAGAAATCCCAGGGTTGATCTCCTTCAGAATGGACTGGTTGGATCTCCTTGCAGTCCAAGGGACTCTCAAGAGTCTTCTCCAACACCACAGTTCAAAAGCATCAATTCTTCGGTGCTCAGCTTTCTTCACAGTCCAACTTTCACATCCATAGACATCTAATCTTACTGCATGTGATCAGAAAAGATGCTTGAGATGATTTCAAGTTTTTTAAATTTACCAAGGCTAGACCTATGGCCCAAGATGTGATGTATCCCAGAGAAGGTTCATGTGCACTTGAGAAAAAGGTGAAATTCATTGTTTTAGGGTAACATGTCCTATAGATATCAATTAGGTCTAACTGGTCCATTGTGTCATTTAAAGTTTGTGTTTCCTTGCTAATTTTCTGTTTAGTTGATCTATCCATAGAGATCCAACCAGTCCATTCTGAAGGAGATCAACCCTGGGATTTCTTCGGAAGGACTGATGCTAAAGCTGAAACTCCAGTACTTTGGCCACCTCATGCGAAGAGTTGANTATCCATAGAGATCCAACCAGTCCATTCTGAAGGAGATCAACCCTGGGATTTCTTTGGAAGGAATGATGCTAAAGCTGAAACTCCAGTACTTTGGCCACCTCATGCGAAGAGTTGACTCACTGGAAAAGACTGATGCTGGGAGGGATTGGGGGCAGGAGGAGAAGGGCACGACCGAGGATGAGATGGCTGGATGGCATCACGGACTCGATGGACATGAGTCTGAGTGAACTCCGGGAGATGGTGATGGACAGGGAGGCCTGGCCTGCTGCGATTCATGGGGTCGCAAGGAGTCGGACACGACTGAGCGGCTGAACTGAACTGAACTGAACTGATCCATAGGTGTGAGTGGGGTATTAAAGTCTCCCACTATTATTGTGTTACTGTTAATTTTCTGTTTCATACTTGTTAGCATTTGCCTTATGTATTGTGGTGCTCCTATGTTGGATGCATATATATCTATAATTATTATATATTCTTCTTGGATTGATCCTTTGATCATTATGTGGTGTCTTTTTTGTCTATTTTCACGGCCTTTATTTCAAAGTCTATTATGTCTGATATGAGTATTGCTACTCCTGCTTTCTTTTGGTCTCCATTTGTGTGAAATATCTTTTTCCAGCCCTTGGGGCTGCAAAAAGTCAGACACAACTGAGCAACTAAACACACACACACATGCATTAGAGTATATTAGAAAAGATACACACACACACAATAAACAGAATATGCTTATGTGTGCTTACAGATATTTTTAGAAAGAAACATAAAAGATTATTCATAATGGTTATCATCAAAGAGTGAAATAGCTGGTCAGAAGTTTGAATTAGAAAAAGGGAGATTTCAGTTTTTCTGATTCTTTAAAATCACTTCCACTTAAAGTATTTATTTATTTGTTTAGGAAAAAAATAATATATTTACTAGGAAAATAAGTCCATTGAACTAAAAAGTCAAATACTCTGATTTACATTTTTTAGTCACGTAACTTAAACTGCAATCATACATTTACAGTTTGCAGTATTGTAAAGTAATTAACCTCCAATTAAAATAAATAAATTTATATATAAAAAAATAAACTGCAAACTATCTTAAAATTCCTCACTGTTCACTGCAGCTGTCTGTTTCCCATCAGTTGGCAGAATCACTGAGTCATAACAGGACAGAGTTTCATTAACATAGGCAAAGAAGAGCCCTATCCTGTCTCATATTTTCCATCCATGCCATCTGAGTGACTTCCATCCAGTCAGAATAGGACAATACTGTTAGCATGCATTCATTCATCCATTTATCAATTCATTCATCTCCTTAAAATTTTGAGTCAGGAGCAGCAACAAAATTGTTAGAAGCAGATGATGAAAACATCATGATGGTGATGGATGGTGGAAAGAGAACTTCTGGAGAAAACAATGTTTCAGAACAGACATTTGCATTATTATAGGGAGACTCTACCAGCTATGGACAGAATTGGTAGAGATAGTGTTTGTTCAAAATCTTGTATTCTATTTTCATCACAATACCTATAGAAGTAGTAGCCCTCTAAGGGTAAATACTGAAAGGAGGAGGTTTCATTAATAATATTTCTTTACCCTGAGCACTTTATTGAATGTGATTATTTAAGTATGGCAGATGTCCTTATACATCTGCTCATTTGCACTTGCTTTGTACAGACCATGAGAAATAATGACAACTTTTAGGATAATATACATTCATGAGTTATGTTTTGAACATAAGGTAAAATCTCCATTTCCACATAATGAAACTTTTTAAGATATGATCATTTTACTTTTCAACTCATGCCATGCACCATGCATTTCTTTTTTTTTTTTTTCTTTTCTCCAAAGTGATCAAATTTGCCATATAGCTTATGCGGTTAAGTCCTTTTGACCATTCAGAACACAGTCACACTAATTCAACCTTTGCCTGATGCTCTGGTCACATGGACACCTTTCAAGGTGTTCTTTGAGAAATTCATTTAAGTCATTTAAAAGCACTGGGATCTGGTTGAATTCCTGCAATAGGATAGGTTTGCTGCTGAATGGGAATTTGAATCCTGCTGGATCAAGACCAGAGTTGAGAAATCCACTCTGAAGCATCACGGTCATGAAAGCCAAAAAGAGTGAAGAAAGCCACAAAGAAAAAACCAGCAAATATACCTAAAATTAAAATGGCAGGAGGTGAGGGCTATTCCATCTGAAGCTTCCACAGGCAGACGTCAGAGTGGAGGAAGGAAGAAGCGGGGCTCTTCCTTTTACGTGAGCTCAAGTAAAAGAATATCAAGGTACCTCCTGGTGGCCCAGTGGTGAAGAATCCGCCTGCCAAGGCAGGAAACAAGGGTTCAATCCCTGGTCCAGGAATTAACATCTCACATGCCTCTGGGCAACAGAGCCCAGGTGCCACCAGTACTGAGCCCACACTTTAGAGAGTGCACTCTGCAATAAGAGAAACCTCCACATTGAGAAGCCTGAGCACTGCACCTGGAGAAGGCACGTCACCCCTGCTCTCTGCCGCTAGAGGAAGCCTGCCGGCAGCAGTGGAGAGCTGTGTGCCTCGGCAAGAGCCGGCACAGTCAAAAATAAATACATAGATAAAATTCAATACATCACTCTGTATAATCGGTTCCAGTTTCATCCATCTTATTAGAACTGATTCAAATGTATTCTTTTTAATGGCTGAGTAATACTCCATTGTGTATATATACCACAGCTTTCTTATCCATTCATCCGCTGATGGACATCTAGGTTGTTTCCATGTCCTGGCTATTATAAACAGTGCTGCAATGAACATTGGGGTACATGTGTCTCTTTCTATTCTGGTTTCCTCGGTGTGTATGCCCAGCAGTGGGATTGCTGGGTCATAAGGCAGTTCTATTTGCAATTTCTTAAGGAATCTCCACACTGTTCTCCATAGTGGCTGTACTAGTTTGCATTCCCACCAACAGTGTAAAAGGGTTCCCTTTTCTCCACACCCTCTCCAGCATTTATTGCTTGCAGACTTTTGGATCGCAGCCATTCTGACTGGTGTGAAGTGGTATCTCTTTGTGGTCTTTTTTTTTTTTCTTCTTCTTTTTTTTTTTTTTGTATTTATTTATTTTTTTACACGAACTCCCAAACATGAACCCCCCTCCCACCTCCCACCCCACATCTTCCCTCCAGATCATCCCCATACACCAGCCCCAAGCATCCTGCATCCTGCATTGAACATAGACTGGCAATTCATTTCTTACATGATAGTATACATATTTCAATGCTATTCTCCCAAATCATCCCTCCCTCTCCCTCTCCCTCTCCTTCTCCCTCAGAGTCCATAAGTCCGCTCTACACATCTGTATCTCTTTTGCTGTCTTGCATACAGGGTCCTCATTACCATCTTTCTAAATTCCATATATATGTGTTAGTATACTGTATTGGTGTTTTTCTTTCTGGCTTACTTCACTCTGTATAATTGGTTCCAGTTTCATCCATCTTATTAGAACTGATTCAAATGTATTCTTTTTAATGGCTGAGTAATACTCCATTGTGTATATATACCACAGCTTTCTTATCCATTCATCCGCTGATGGACATCTAGGTTGTTTCCATGTCCTGGCTATTATAAACAGTGCTGCAATGAACATTGGGGTACATGTGTCTCTTTCTATTCTGGTTTCCTCGGTGTGTATGCCCAGCAATGGGATTGCTGGGTCATAAGGCAGTTCTATTTGCAATTTCTTAAGGAATCTCCACACTGTTCTCCATAGTGGCTGTACTAGTTTGCATTCCCACCAACAGTGTAAAAGGGTTCCCTTTTCTCCACACCCTCTCCAGCATTTATTGCTTGCAGACTTTTGAATCGCAGCCATTCTGACTGGTGTGAAGTGGTATCTCATTGTGGTCTTGATTTGCATTTCTCTGATAATGTTCTTTGTGTTTGATCTTTGTTAATTTGATTAATATGTGTCTTGGGGTGTTTTGCCTTGGGTTTATCCTTTTTGGGACTCTCTGGGTTTCTTGGACTTGGATGGCTATTTCCTTCCCCATTTTAGAGAAGTTTTCAACCATTATATTCTTAAGTATTTTCTCATGGCCTTTCTTTTTGTCTTTTTTCTTCTGGGACTCCTATGATTCGAATGTTGGGGTGTTTCACATTGTCCCAGAGGTCTCTGAGGTTTTCCTAATTTCTTTTAATTCTTTTTTCCTCTCTGCTTCATTTATTTCCACCATTCTATCTTCCACAGCACTTATCCTATCTTCTGCCTCAGTTATTCTACTGTTGGTTCCCTCCAGAAAGCTTTTCATCTCATTTATTGCATTATTCATTATTGATTGACTCTTTTTCATTTCTTCTAGGTCCTTGTTAAACTTTTCTTGCATCTTCTCAATCCGTCTCCAGACTATTTATCTGTAACTCCATTTTGTTTTCAAAAATTTGAATCATTTTTACTATCATTATTGTGAATTATTTTTTTGCTGGACTCCCTATCTCCTCCTCTTCTGTTTGGTTTGGTGGACTTTTATAATGTTCCTTTACCTGCTGAATATTTCTCTGCGTTTTTATCTTGTTTAGGTTGCTGTGTTTGGGGTGCCCTTTCTGAATGCTGGAAGTTTGTGGTTCCTCTTTATTGTGGAGATTCCTCCATGTGGGTGGGCTTGGACGAGTGGCTTGTCAAGGGCCCTGGTTAGGAAAGCCTGCATTGATGTTCTGATGGGTGGAGCTGGATCTATTCTCTCTGGAGTGCAATGAAGTGTCCAATAGTGAGTTTTGAGGTGTCTATGGATTTGGTGTGACTTTGGCCACCTGCATTTTTGTGTTCAGGGTTATGTTCCTGCTTTGTTGGAGAATTAGCTTGGTAAGTCTTGGTCTGGAACTTGTTGGCTCTTGGGTGGAGTTTGGTTTCAGTGTAGGTATGGAGGCTTTTAGATGAAATTTTGTCAATTAATGGTCCTTGTAGTCAGGAGTTTTCTGGTGTTCTCAAGTTTTGGATTTAGGCCTTCTGCCTCTGGATTTCATTTATTCTTATAATAGCCTCAAGACTTCTCCATCCATACAACACTGATGATAAAACATCTTGGTTAATGGTGAAAAGATTCTCCACAGTGAGAGACACCCAGAGAAGTTCACAGAGTTACATGAAGAAGAGAAGAGAGAGGAGGGAGATACAGGTGACCAGGAACAGAAGAGGAGGAATCAAAAGAGGCGAGAGCAGTCTAGCCAGTAATCATTTCCCTATTAGCTCTCCACAGTCTGAAATACTCAGAGAGGTTCACAGAGTTCCACAGAGAAGAGAAGAGGAAGGAAGGAGATAGAGGTGACCCAGAGGAGAGGAGGGGGAGTCAAATGGAGAGAGACCAGTCTAGCCTGTGATCAGTTCTCTAAGTTTTCTCCATGGCCTGGAACATCCAAAGAGATTCACAGTGGTAAGTAGAGAAGAGAAGGGGGAGGGAGGAGATGGAGGTGATTTGGGGGAGAAAAAGGTGAGTCAAAGAAGAGAAACAATCAAGCCAGTAATCACACTCCTAAGTAAAAATGTGTACTGAAGATTGGATTCTTAAAGGTACAGAATTGATGACAAATACCAAAAAGCAAAGATTAAAAATCTAGAGTAGTGGTTAGACTCTCAAAAATACAATATTAAAAAAACAAAGCAAAATTGCAAAAGTTATATAAAAAATATGAAATTTACTTTGAAAATAGGGTCTCTCCCCCCCACCCCCAGGTAATAGTAGGTTTTAAAAATGAAAATTAAAGAAGTAATAAAGAACTTAAAAAAATTTTTAAAAATTAAAAAATGATAATAGTAAAATATATCTAAGAATTTCTCTGGAGCTGTTGAGGGCAGTATGTGGTCAGTTCAGTTTCAGATAGTTCCTTGTTCCACCTTATACTTCTTCTCAAGGTCTATAGGTCCCTTCCAATGTAGCCAGTGCTAACTACAGGGTTTTAATCTGTTGCACCTGTCAGTTCCAAAGCTGTTCCCTTTTCTTTGTTTATTTTGGCTTCCTCTGTTTGCAAGTCTCTTCAGTATCTAACCTCTACCAGGTCATTTATTTCAGCTCACTTGTTCGGGGAGGGAGGAACGCTGCAAACAAATATCACTGGCATGTGTGGGGAGTGCTCACAGTGTCTCAGCCACACTGGGTTTGCCCCTCCTCATGGCTTGTGTGCTTTCTCGGTCTACACTGCTCAGGCTCCAGGTTGCTCTGCTGGGGAACTGTCTAAAGGGGTCCCTGGGTTGTGTGCNCTGGCATGTGTGGGGAGTGCTCACAGTGTCTCAGCCACACTGGGTTTGCCCCTCCTCATGGCTTGTGTGCTTTCTCGGTCTACACTGCTCAGGCTCCAGGTTGCTCTGCTGGGGAACTGTCTAAAGGGGTCCCTGGGTTGTGTGCACTTCCCAGAACTATGCTGTTCAGGTTCCCGGATGCTCCACAAAGGCACAGACTCGGTTGGGCCTGTGTTTGTGCCCTTCCCCGGTCTGAACAGCTCAGGCGACCAGGTGTTTGGTGAGAACGCTCTCCCCAGGTACAGTGCATCTCATCACCTCCCTGGTCCCAGCCACTTGGTTTCCTGGGTGCGCAGCAGGTGTGCCGTGTGTCTTCTCTGGATAGCTGATCTCTGGCTGTGACCCTCCCTGCAGATGTCAACCGTACGGGACCTAGGAAGACTTGGTTAACAACTGGAAGCCTCTTTGCGGTTTGGTAGGGGATGCTGTCTCTAAGGCCGAGATTGCCCCTTTCCAGCCCTGGCTGCCGTCTGCCTGCCTCCCTGCTTCCCTGCCTGGAGATGGGCCAGTCCACAGCCGGCTAACTCTCCTCTGGTATTTTCTCAGTCCTTTGTTTTGTGAGCGGGCTGGCAGTGCCTTAGGTTAGAGCTTTTTAGGGGAAAGTTCTCTCTCTCTCTTCTCTGTTTTGTTTTTTTTCCTCTCTGGCTATCCCATGGTTTGGGTTGCTATCTCACGTTAGCTCCCTCAGGTTGCCCTCAGGGCATTCAGGCCCCGTAAGCAGTGCATTCCGTGCTTCCCTGTTCAGCACCTGCTTGCTCGTCATGATGGACGTGAGCGTCTGGGTTACTTTTCCACTGGGAGTTGCCATTAGGTGCGTAATCTGTAGATTTTATTTATTTATTTTTTCCTCTCAGTTATGTTGCCCTCTGAGATTCCAAAACTCCCCACAGACCCACCAGTGAGAGAGTTTCCTGGTGTTTGGAAACTTCTCCTCTTTTAAGACTCCCTCCCCAGGGTGAGTATCCATCCCTAACTCTTTTGTCTCTCTTTTTATCTTTTATATTTTGTCCTACCTCCTTTCCACAACAAAGGGCTGCCTTTCTGGTGCCTGGTGTCCTGGTGTCCTCTGCCAGCATTCAGAAGTTGTTTTGTGGTATTTGCTCAGTTCAAATAATCTTTTGATGAATTTGTGGGGGAGAAAGTGGCCTCCCATCCTATTCCTCTGCCATCTTAGGACTGCACCCTACTTTTGTGTTCTTTATTTAGATTTTTATTAAATATGTATATACTTATATGAATCATAAACACGCAGTCATAGAAACGCCTCTGAGGTCACTGCTGTTACAAGGAAAATAGATTGGAGGAAGTTGATGGCTTTCAAGAACACCTCCAACAATGGCTCCTTTATTAAAATGTCTATTGATCACATAGTATGTGCTCACTCTTTTGTCCTCTGACTTGCTCAGCTCTTTGCTTATAACTAAACAACAAGGACAGCCTAGTCAATCAGGCAGATTAAATTTCTTTCAATGGCTGAAGAAATGGACCAATGGGAGACACAGCTGCAGGCATCATGCTGGCATCCTGGGCTCATGTATTGTCATTAGCTAAGTGAACTCTCACCTAGGAAACCACACTTTAGAAAACACAGACACAGTAGTATACCAGGAAGCAAAATTATAAGCAGTATCCCAAAGGGGCAAAGAAAAATGAAACTCCTTTATTTTCCTCTGAGTGGGACAATCACAATTTATACCTGTTGTGTCAGTGTCCCAGTTGCCCTAACATTTCCCCCAGGAAATCTACACTTCTGATGACTTTTAAAGTATTGTTAACTAGAAGCTCACAGTACAGTAGTTCTCTAGCAGTTTCACATAGAAATTTCCATTTTCCCACTACTTTCAGCCCTTGTTGGCTTTCTGTGGGTTTAAATAGTTAAATTTTTTTAGTAAAAAAATGCTTAAAAAAAAATTTATTACTTGCCCATACCATGCAGCTTGTGAGGTCTTAGTTCCCCAGCAGGTAACTAAGGAATTAGTTAGGAATTGAACCTGGGCCCTTGGGAAGGAAAGATGGAGCCCTAACCATCTCTTGATAAAGGACCACCAGGGAATTCCTGGGTTTAACTACTTTAGATACTACCTCATGTAAGTGGGATTGTGCAGTTTTCATCTTTCTATGACTGGCTTATTTCAGTAGCAAAAATGTCCATAAGGTTCATCCATGTTGTCGTATATAGTAAATTTCCTTCTTTTAAAAGACTGAGTAATATTCTACTGTGTATATATGTGTATTTATCACATTTTCTTAACCTACATATCTGTTGATGGATATTTGGCTTATTCCCATGTCTTGGCCTTTGCGAATAATGCTACAGTGAACCTGGGAGTGCAATATTTATTTGAGATCTTGAGTTTAATTCTTTTAGATAAATACCCAGAAGTGGAGCACTGGATCATATGGCAATTGTATTTTTCAATTTTGGGGTATGAGGTAGTAGTGTAGTTTTGCTTTGTGTTTATCTGATAATTATTGATATTGAATACATTTTATGTACCTGTTTGCCATTTTTATATCTTCTTTGGAGAATTGTCTGTTCAGGTCCAATACTTATTTTTAATTGTGATACTTGGTTTTTTTTTTTTTTTGTATGGAGGCATAGGAATTCCTTTTATATTTTGTGTATTTCTTATCAGATATGTGGTTTGAAGATATTTTCCCATTGTGTGTGTGATACTTTCACTCTGTTTACGGTTTCCTTTGCTATACAGAAGCTTTTTGTTTTATGTTGTCCCACTTGTCTACTTTTGCTTTTGTTGTCTCTGCATTAGGTGTAATATGCAAGAAATCATTGCCAAAACCGATGTCATACAGTTGCCCTTCTATGTTTCCTTCTAATAATTTTACAGTTTCAGGCATTGAGTTTCAATCTTTAATCTATTTTGAATTGTTTTGTGTATATGGTTTAAGGTAAATATAAAATTTCATTGTTTTTCATCTATGTGTGCAGTGGTTCACAACACCATTTATGGAAGAGATCATTTTTCCCCATTGTGCATTCCTGGCACCCTTGTTCAAGATCAGTTGACTCTGTGTGTGTGTGTGTGTGTGTGAGCGCGCACATGTGTGTGTTTTCTGGGCTCTATTCTTTGCCACCGGTCTATATGTCTGCTTGTCAGTATCATAATGTTTTAATTACTGCAGCTTTGTAATATGTTTTGAAATGAGGAGATGTGGTGCCTCCAGCTTTGTTTTTATTTTCTCAAGATTGTTTTGGCTGATCAGAGTCCTCTGTAGTTGCATGTGAATTTTAGGATCATTTTTCTAGTTCTGTAAAAATATGTACCTAAATCCTAATAAAAGCCTCTTGATGAAAGTGAAAGAAGAGAGTGAAAAAGTTGCTTAAAGCTCAACATTCAGAAAATGAAGATCATGGCATCCGGTCCCATCACTTCATGGGAAATAGATGGGGAAACAGTGGAAACAGTGTCAGACTTTATTTTTGGGGGCTCCAAAATCACTGCAGATGGTGACTGCAGCCATGAAATTAAAAGACGCTTACTCCTTGGAAGAAAAGTTATGACCAACCTAGACAGCATATTCGACTGCGTTGACTGTTTATATCAATTTCTGTAGTATGAATATTTTAATAGTATTAGTCTTCCAATTCATGAAAGTGAATAATAGTTCTACTTATTTGTGCCTTTTTTAAGTTTTTAATCAATGTTTTGCAGTTTTTACTGTATGTCTTTCCCTTCTGTGATTCATTCTATTCATGTATTTTATCTTTCCTTAATTTCCCTTTGGGGTTTTCACTGTTAGTGTATAGAAGCATAATTGTAATGGTTCTCAGCACTGTCTCTGGGTTCAGCAATAGGAAAATAGGGAAGGTAGTGAGGAGCCTGGTAGGCTGCAGTCCATGGGGNGGGGCTCCAAAATCACTGCAGATGGTGACTGCAGCCATGAAATTAAAAGACGCTTACTCCTTGGAAGAAAAGTTATGACCAACCTAGACAGCATATTCGACTGCGTTGACTGTTTATATCAATTTCTGTAGTATGAATATTTTAATAGTATTAGTCTTCCAATTCATGAAAGTGAATAATAGTTCTACTTATTTGTGTCTTTTTTAAGTTTTTAATCAATGTTTTGCAGTTTTTACTGTATGTCTTTCCCTTCTGTGATTCATTCTATTCATGTATTTTATCTTTCCTTAATTTCCCTTTGGGGTTTTCACTGTTAGTGTATAGAAGCATAATTGTAATGGTTCTCAGCACTGTCTCTGGGTTCAGCAATAGGAAAATAGGGAAGGTAGTGAGGAGCCTGGTAGGCTGCAGTCCATGGGGTTGCTAGGAGTTGGACACGACTGAGTGATTTCACTTTCACTTTGATGCATTGGAGAAGGAAATGGCAACCCACTCCAGTGTTCTTGCCTGGAGAATCCCAGGGACGGCAGAGCCTGGTGGGCTGCCGTCTCTGGGGTCGCACAGAGTCAGACACGACTGAAGCGACTTAGCAGCAGCAGCAGCAGCAGCAGCAGCAGTGATGATTGCTAGTGCCAGGAGTGTACACAGGCTTAGCTATGGGGCTGTAGGTGAATGCACAGGGCAGTGGTGTATGCATCGTGGCAAGGGCAGGGCTTGTGTTAGGATCTGTGGATGAGGTTAGGTTCAGTTGCTGAGGTCAGAGCTGGAGGCATGTGCATGCCTGGCTTCAGGACCAGGACCAACTTTGCTGCATGTATGATGGCTGTGCTGAGTTCCAGGGAGGCACTAGCTGTCATGGCTCCTGTTTGGGAGGGTGGAAGGACTCAGCACCAGAAGTCTGAGACCTTTAAACCTGTGGGAACCTCTGTGGCGAGAGCAATGGGTAGATTCAGTGGTTGTGCTGGCTGTTGGTTTCCTCCACAGTTGTCCCTCATTTTACTTTGCACTGCTGTGTTGATGCAGCTTCTTAAGTGGACTCCTGAACTCTATCAGATCTGTTTTATTCACATCTGTCTGTCCAATTGTTGTTTTCATTGTGGAGATAGAGAGTGGAATCTCCTACGAAACCATCTTGTGACGTTATTCTCTCTATATATTTTAGAGTCAGTTTGTTACTTTGTACAAACTTCTTGTTGGCATTTGAATCAGGATTGTGTTGAAACTGAAGATCAATAGAATTGAAATTTTAACAATATTAAGTCCTTCAATACAGAATCATGGTATATGTCTCTATTTATTTAAGACTTTTATTTCTCTGAGGAATTAATATTTTATAGTTTCCATTTTACACATCTTACACATATTTTATTAATTCCCTGCTAAGTCACTTCAGTCGTGTCCGACTCTGTGTGGCCCCATAGACGGTAGCCCACCAGGCTCCCCTGTCCCCGGGATTCTCCAGGCAAGAACACTGGAGTGGGTTGCCATTTCCTTCTCCATTTTCTTCCCTACTTTGGAAGAAAAATTATGACCAGCCTAGACAGCATATTAAAAAGCATAGGCATTACTTTGCCAACAAAAGTCCGTCTAGTCAAAGCTATGGTTTTTCCAGTAGTCATGTATGGATGTGAGAGTTGGGCTATAAAGAAAGCTGAGTGCCAAAGAATTGATGCTTTTGAACTGTGGTGTTGGAGAAAACTCTTGAGAGTCTCTTGGACTGCAAGGAGATCCAGCCAGTCCATCCTAAAGGAAATCAGTCCTGAATGTTCATTGGAAGGACTGATGCTGAAACTGAAACTCCAATACTTTGGCCACCTGATGCAAAGAACTGACTCATTTGAAAAGACCCTGAAGCTGGGAAAGATTGAAGGCAGGAAAAGAAGAGGACGACAGAGGATGAGATGGCTGGATGGCATCACCAACTCAATGGACATGAGTTTGACTAAACTCCAGGAGCTGGTGATAGACAGGGAGCCCTGGTGTGCTGTGGTCCATGGGGTCACAAAAAGTTGGACGTGACTGAGTGACTGAACTGAACCACAATATTTTATGTTTTTATATGTATTATGGATGATGTTGTTTTAGTTACTAAGTGGTGTCTAGCTCTTTGGGACTCTATGGACTGTAACTCACCAGGCTCCTCTGCCCATGGAAATCTCCAGGCAAGAATACTGGAGTGGGTTGCTGTTTTCCTCCAGGGGATCTCCCCGACCCAGGGATGGGACTTGTGTCTCCAGTATCTCTGCACTGGCAGGCAAATTCTTTACTGCTGAGCCACCTGGGAAACGATTATGGAAGATATTTTAATTTCCAATTATTGATTTTTATATATTGGAATTAAGTATTGGAATATATTTTTGTAGAATCCAATACTTGATTTTTATATATTGACTTGTATTTTGCAAATATGCTCAGCTCACTTATATGCATAATGGTGTTATTGTAGATTCTTTTGGATTTTCTCTGTATATTATAGTTTACTCTGTATATTTAATGTTTTCTATGAATGAAGAGAGTTTGATTTTTTCCCTTCCAATTGTACTTCATTTTTATTTTTCCTTGCCTTATTGCACCTCCAAGAGCTTACAGTCCAATGTTGTATAGAAATAGAGAGGATAGGTCTTTTTGCCTTATCCTTAATCTTAACAGGAAAAACTCAGTCTTTGATCACTAAATGCAGTGTTAGCTGAAGTCTTCCTTGTTATTTTTGATGCTTTTTATTAGATTGAGGAAGTTTTCTTTTACTACTGTTGTACAGAAAGGCTTAATGAATGTTGATTTTTTTCAATTTCTTTTCTGTGTGTTTTGATATTTTATATACACTTTCATCTCCTCCTTTTCAGTGTGTATTTCTTTCTTACCCTTTTGCTTCACTGGTCAGAACTGCCAGTAAAATGTTTCAGAAAAATCATGAAAGTGGACATCTTTGCCTGCTCAATTTGAGGAGGAAAGCTTTCAGTCTTTCACATTAATTTTTATGTCAGTTGTAGGGTGTGTGGGCTTCAATAGTAGCAGCACATGGGCTCATTAGTTGTGGCTTGTGGGCTCTGGAGTTTGGAATCAGTTGTTGTGGCACACGAGCTTAGTTGTCCACAGTATGTGGAATTTTTGCGACCCAGGGATCACACCCATATCTTCGTGCATTGGCAGGGAGACTCCCAACCCCTGGACTACCAGGGAAGTTTGATATTCTTAATTCTTAAGCTATTTTCTACTTCATTGATATAGGACTCTCTTTTCTTACTGTGTTACTTAGTAAATATAGTACAGTGTTTAGTAGAAGTAGTGATTCAAGCATCATTACCCTGTTTCTTATTTTAAATGTAGTGCTTGTAACATTTTACCATCAAATATGTTGTTTTTGTGTGTTTTGTTTTTAAATGACTATCATGCTTACAAAGACCTCCTTTATTCTCATTTTGTTCAGCTTTTTAAAAATACAAGAAATGCTAAAGGAAGTTATCTAGGCTGAAGGGATAGAATCCTAAAGGGAAAATCAAAAATCAAGAAGTATTAAAGAATACTAGAAATGGTAGATTTGTGGGTAAACATATGTTTAAAATTTAATTTCTGTAAAAATGTATTAATTGCTAAGACAGAATAATGTAAATGTTTTATGGGGCTTACACATAAAAGTGNAGGGAGAGGGAGAGGGAGAGGGTGGGATGATTTGGGAGAATAGCATTGAAATATGTGTACTATCATGTAAGAAACAAATTGCCAGTCTATGTTCGATGCAGGATGCAGGATGCTTGGGGCTGGTGTATGGGGATGATCCAGAGGGATGATGTGGGGTGGGAGGTGGGAGAGGGGTTCATGTTTGGGAGTTCGTGTACACCTGTGGCAGATTCATGTCAATGTATGCCAAAACCAATAGAGTACTGTAAAGTAAAATTTAAAAAAAAAGATTCTTACGTTGTACCTAAACTGGTATAATATTGACTTAACAATGACAGGTAAAAAATGCATACCATAATGTATAGAGAATCATATGAATTTTGTAAAGAGGTATAATTAAAATATAATAAAGGAGATAAAGTAGAAAAAATAAAAATAAAAATAATCACAAATAGTTGTTTAGTATTAAAAAACTTTTTTTTTTCTTCACCAAGAAAGATGATCACACATTTTTTCTGCTTTTAATCTCTACATGTTACTGAACTTGGCCTGGGTCTGCTTACTCATACAAAAAAGGTGAATTGTTTTGGATTCTTACATTTTTGAAGTTCCTAAGGATGGAGTTCTAAACTTGCTTTAAACATTTGAAGGCACTTCTGTGTTATGTTCTAGCTTGTAGTAATGCCATTCAAATTCCTTATATTTCAAATGAAATCAGCTTTGAACCGTGAAGTGTAGTTCCAGGGCCCCTATTCTTGCCTATTACATTGCACCGGTTCTCTTCCTTCCTCTTGGGGGATGTAGACTTGAATGCAGGTGTTCTGTGAATGAAAGAGGTGGGGAAGTGATACTAGAGAATTCAATGATTCCACATAGAAGTTTCACACCAATGCCTCTTTTCAGCTGTGCAGATTTATCTACTGTTACCCACTGCACTGCCCAGTGCCCTGAAGCCCACACCTCTGTGGAAAAATGGGCTCTGTCTGGTTTATTACGCATATCTTTCTCTGCCTGGAGTCACCGTGTCTTTCTGTGCTTTCTTTGCTCTAAGAATGTGTTATACTCCCTCATCTGGGGATAAGTTTATATTGTTTAGAAAAGACCCTGATGCTGCGAAAGATTGAAGGCAGGAGGAGAAGGGGACGACAGAGGACGAGATGGTTGGATGGTGTCACTGACTCAATGGACATGAGTTTGAGCAAGCTCTGGGAGATGGTGAAGGACAGGGAAGCCTGAGTGACTGAACAGCAACAACGACCGCACTTCCCAGTGCCTCTGAAGCCCAGTGCTTTTTGGAATTGTGCAGGAAAGGTGGGTTCTGTCTCACTCATCATCCATGTCTTTCTCTGCCTGGAGTCACCACGTCTTTCTGCTTTCTCTGCTCTGACGGCTGCTGCTGCTGCTAAGTCGCTTCAGTCATGTCCAACTCTGTGCCACCCCAGAGACGGCAGCCCACCAGCCTCCCCTCTCCCTGGGATTCTCCAGACAAGAACACTGGAGTGGGTTGCCAGTTCCTTCTCCAATGCATGACAGTGAAAAGTGAAAGTGAAGTCGCTCAGTCGTGTCCGACTCTTAGCAACCCCTTGGACTGCAGCCCACCAGGCTCCTCCGCCCATGGGATTTTCCAGGCAAGAGTACTGGAGTGGGGTGCCATCGCCTTCTCCGTCTCTGCTCTGAGGATGTGTTATAGTCCATCATCTGGGCATAAGTTTATGTTGTTTTCTCTGTTATTGTGGAGTCATACTCCTAAATTCCACTACTATCTTTCTTTCCTCATGGCTTTCTGAGAAGGAGAGGATAAAGAGAAATTTATTTTTGAGATTTTATTTTCTACTCCAAAGCAGTCAGTTTAGAGGTAGAATATTTTCTAGGCCCGTGCTCATACAGTGAGCACATTTCACACCACACACCTGTGCACCATATCACACTGTTGTGCAAAGTCTACCTAGACTTGATGACCAGTCTGCATCCTGCATGGGCTTACTCTCTTTGGCCTCTTTCAAGGTCTCCCCGCTACCCCTTTTTTTAAAAAAATTCTATCTAATTATCTATGTATTTATTTTTAGCCCTTTGGGTTGTGGCATGCGGGATCTTCGCTGTGGCAGCTTGTGGGGTTTTGTTGTGGCCCACAGGCTTCTCTTTAGTTGTGGCAAATAGGTTTTATTTGCCCCATGGTGTATATCATCAAGTTCGCAGACCAGGGATCAACCCGCATCCCATTTGAAGGTGGATTCTTAACCTGGACCAGCACAGAAGTCCCATCAGGGTTGTTCTTAGTTCTGACTTTCCTCAATAATCTTGGGCATTGCTTTAATTTTTTTCTCCTGGACAACAGACCAAAGCCATGTAGGTATTACTGTGATTTTCTTATTATTCCTTCCACACCTCACCTGAAACAGTGTAGGATGGGCTCTCCCCACATGGATTTAGCGTGGAAGATGCTCCTGAGTCTGGATCAGTCCTGTGTGTCTGCTCAGAGCTGGCTTTGTGGTGGAAGCAGTGATGATGTGAATCTGGGCTTGTCCNTGAGGATCCTTTGATCAGACATCCATAAATGGCCTCTCCCATTCAGGAGTTGTTTCACTTGGTGGCTGGTGAAAATAGTTTTCCCTCAAAAGAGAGTTTTAAAGCATCTTCTATCAGGACTGCAATAGCTGCAAGATTTTGAAGGCAGGGCAAGATCTCTTCCCAATAAATGAGTAGGACACTTAGGGACCACCAGAAACTGGTGGGAAAATATTTGTCCATCCCAGTAACAAAAAAGTGCTCAGGTGAATCTTTTTGTAATTGTTTTTCCTGTAGCACCAAAAATGACACAGGTTTGGGAGGAGAAGGCTATGGAATAGGAGGTCAGGACAAAGTAGGTATCCCCTGTGTCAAACAAGAAATCCTGGACCTATCTGCCACATCTAGTTGCACCCTGGGCTCCAGCCCCGTGATTGTTATCTGTGACAGGCAGGCTGGCTGGAGTGGGCCACTTCAGTCCTGTTGAACCATCGTGAAAGGAGCCTTGGTGCTTGACCTTGAGGCTCTTGGGTCCCGAGGGCAGAGTACAGCCCAATGTCCCAGTTGATGGTATTTGTAACAGGCTGTTTTAGGAGACTTGTCACAGTTTGGACACTCTTTGGCCCAATGCCCCACCTGTCTACAGATTAAGCATTTTCCTTATGCCTTGTCCTTTAAGAACTCAGGGTTTGCCATAGAGCTTCCCTGGAGAGTGGCCAGTATCTGCTTGCCTTATCTCTTACCTTTTCTCCCTTTCCTGGGCCTTGGCCTCCCTCTCCTGTTCTCTGTTATAAAAGGTATGGGTGCTGCTGCTGTAGCTGTTGTAACTTTATTCTGATATCTGATGCACATTGGGACAGGAATTGGTCTTTTAAAATCACCTGTCCCTCATAAGAATCTAAATCCAGATTAGTAAACTTCTGGAGGGCCTCTTTTAGCCTTTCCAGAAAGGCAATGTGGTTCTTGTTGGGCTCCTGAGTTACTGCTGAGACTGGGGACAGTTCTACAAGTACTGGAGTAGATAGCCTTCCTTCTATTTCCATGAGTGGACTTCTTTAGGAGTGAGTCTTTCTGAACCTTATCCTACCCAGTATTGTTGCAACCTGAGAGCCACGTGTCCCCAGGTCAGGGTACAGATCTTCATGCAGGTTGAGGCATGACAGCCTCCTAGAGGTTGAATCTCCAGGCAGGTCGAGGCATGTCAGCCCCCAAGAATTGGGTCTCTGGGCAGGCAGGGGCATGTCAACCTCCTGGGACCCCTGAACTAGCAGATCCCCCAGCAGGTTGAGGCATGACAACCTTCCAAGCATCAGATCCTTAGGCAGGTTGAGGTAGGTCAACCTCCTGGGACCTCCGGACTGGAGTTGGGCATCCCCAAGGTCTCCAGCATGACCAGTGGTGGGTAGGATTAAGGGATTGTAATCCTAACTCATTGCTGGTTTGTTCACCATGGGTGGGAACAGATATCATGCTGTAAACAGTCCAAGCCTGTGCCCTGAGACTGGGAACCTAGTCAAACAGCCATAAGCCTTACCCTCTTATTGCTCTGAGGGAATGTAAGTCACTGATTTCCTCCCCTAGTCCTCCATATGAGCAGCGTTTCCAATGGTAAACATTTCATTGTCATAGACCCACTTTAGGTAACAACAGAAGTAATGACAAAGAAGTGGGCTATCTGGTCCTGTTAGGGGCATTAAGAGTATTTTAATAATAAGTGGGGTGGAGCAATGTTGCCTGCAAGGGCACAGGGTCCTGGCTGTAGGAGTTAGTAAGTAGCTAAAGAATAAATTGATAAGAGCCCAACAGACCAGATGTTCCATAAAAGTGGAGTGGCGATTTGATCCAGGGCTATGTTTGTAACTTTAGGAGAAGGATAGTAAGGGTTTGGGCCCAATGGCCTGCAGAGCTAACCCTCAAAGTGGCAAACATTATCCCTGGAAGCCCAATTGCCTTTGAAGGGATGCCAGCAGATGGACTTCTAGC
>SJYX01015236.1:0-10953 GCA_006410675.1 Oreotragus oreotragus | reverse complement strand
AAAAAAAATCCGCCCAGAAGACAAGTACCAACCAGCAAAGAAGGGCAGCTCAGCACATGGCCCCTACCTGCATATTTCCCTTTATTAGGAAAGTGTTCTAACCTCATAGCTAACAAACTCTCAAGTGCACATCAATTTGGACTTGGAAAAATGCAGGCCCCAGTGCTTAAAAAGAACTTGAATGTGAGACACAAACCTGAGGGACATAACTGAAAACAGGGGCAGCGCCACCCACACACCTGCTGCCTGCCGTGGCCACTGTTAAGACCTTGGCCCGTGGGGCCTGGGGGTGTTCCAGTCCTCTACAGGTCGTTACACTTCAGCTCTCAAAGCCCATCCATCCCAAAGGGAAATGCTTCAGAAGCCTTGACTGGCCTTCACCACAAGGGCCCCCAGACCCAGGCAGCTCTGTTGGAAGACAGAGCAGAGTGCAGCAGGGAAGAGCAGGGACTCAGACAGCCCCTGGCCAGCATCTGAGCTCTACCCCTGACAGGCTAGGTGGCCCTAGGCAAGAGTTTTAGTCCCTCTTAGGGCCTCTACTTCCTCATCTGTAAAATGGGGGTGACAACTGGGCCTGTACTTCCAAGGGCTGGACTGTGAGGAACGCTTATCTACGAATCACCCACAGGGAGGAGCCTATGCCCACTGCTTCCAAAGAACCCCCTTCCAGATAGGTACGCTCTTCCTCCTGTCACTGAGTCCCCCTGGCTCCCTCAGGAAAGGCCACCAGAGGGAGGATGGGAACCTGGCAGCCCTCTGTCCTGACAACCAGCATCCTCAAGGAGTGACCAGTTGGGCACTACCTGCTGCCTGGGAAGGACGGGATGGAAATTCTGAGTGTTTCTGCAAAATGGCTCAGAAACAGACAGTGCCAAGCCAAGCCTCTGGAGGCAGGGGTGGGGATGAGTGCCACTGACTTCAGCAACAGGAACCCTCCTTCTGAGCCCAAGCCAAGCCACTTCAAAGAAGATTGAGGACAGCAGCCACGTGCCCCAAACAGGGCAGCGGCCTCGGGAAGAGAGGCTGCAGGAACCTGAGCTCAGACAGGAAGTAACTGCCAGAAGGTACCCAGCCTCCAGCCTTGCTCACAAGTCCAGGGTTCTGCCCGCCCTGGGCTATCCCTCCAGCCACACCATTTGCTCTTGCTTTTGCTTTCACCAGGGCTACAGACATTACAGCACTTAACACACTGCCAGTCCGGCACATAAAGGACACTGCTGGGGGTTTACTTGTCGCCCATGAGCCAGCATTGTAGAGACCACTTAACTTAATCCCTACAATGACCCTTCACAGCAGGCATCACTGGCCTTAACTTTCAGATGGGGAAGCAGAATCACGGAGGTTAAATACCTTATTCTAATACAGGAAATTACAGTTGGGATCTGAACTCAAAGTACAGGCAGTTCCTGACAGGAAGCAGCCTCTGACAGGGGACATCACCAGTGGATTTGCTTCCACACGCCCAGTGCCTCTCTTCCATCCTCATGGAGGCTCCCAGCTCCTGGTTTTAATATTTTTTGCGTCATTCCCCAGCCCCAACTGCCCTGGAATGCTTGCACGGCAGAACTGAACACAGAGCCGGCAGGCCCTCCACACACACTCGATGACACCTCAAAGAGCCACCACGAAGACATTCCTGTGGAACGACACCTCCCCGCAAGGCAAAGGGCCAGCAGTTCCGCCCCACATAGCTGCTCACCTGCACTCGAGCACTTTGCAGATGTGGCATTCCCCAAGAGTCTGGCAAGTAAGTGACAAAGCAGAGATAAGAAGAGGATGGGCAAGCGTAAGGAGAGGCGCACGTGACAGGCTGTGGGTAATGACAGTGACGGGACATCAAGAGCAGTGCTTAAGGGGTAGTCTGTTCAACATCAAAGGGTACGAGGGGCCCTGCCTGGCGGTCCTCAGCTAGGTCTATCACAAGGAAAACTGTAACAGCATTCAGTTCAGTTCAGTCGCTCAGTCATGTCCAACTCTGCAACCCCATGAATCTCAGCACGCCAAGCCTCCCTGTCCATCACTAACTCCCGGAGTTCACTCAAACTCATGCCCATCGAGTTGGTGATGCCATCCAGCCATCTCATCCTCTGTCCTCCCCCCTTTTCCTCCTGCCTCCAATCCCTCCCAGCATCAAAGTCTTTTCCAATGAGTCAACACTTCTCATGAGGTGGCCAAAGTACTGGAGTTTCAGCTTTAGCATCATTCCCTCCAAAGAACACCCAGGGCTGATCTCCTTCAGAATGGACTGGTTGGATCTCCTTGCAGTCCAAGGGACTCTCAAGAGTCTTCTCCAACACCACAGTTCAAAAGCATCAGTTCTTCGGCGCTCAGCTTTCTTCACAGTCCAACTCTCACATCCATACATGACCACTGGAAAAACCACAGCCTTGACTAGATGGACCTTTGTTGGCAGAGTAACGTCTCTGCTTTCCAATATGCTCCACGTACATGTGCAGGGAGCTGCACCAAGTCAACAACTTTTACTCTTACCAAATAGAAACATCTTAACATTACAAGAAAATAAAGGTGAAACTCAGAATTATGCTGTTGTTCGGTGGCTCCGCCATGTCCGACTCTTCGTGACCCATGGACTGCAGCACGCCAGGCTTCCCTGGACTCCACTACTTCCCAGAGTTTGCACAAACTCATGTCCATGGAGTCAATGATGCTATTTAACCATCTCATGCTCAATTATATGAATCAGTCTAACTTGGTGGAAATCTCACTTGGGATCTGTGGGTGTCCCGACCCTGGCGCAGGATCCTGGGCTCTCACAGTAAGCTAACCTGCTTGCCTCAGTTTCTGTTGCTGCCAGCCTGTCATATGCTACCAGGAGCTCAGCACTACACACAGTAGGAACTGCGTAATATCTGTGGTTGCTGNCGGACCTTTGTTGGCAGAGTAACGTCTCTGCTTTCCAATATGCTCCACGTACATGTGCAGGGAGCTGCACCAAGTCAACAACTTTTACTCTTACCAAATAGAAACATCTTAACATTACAAGAAAATAAAGGTGAAACTCAGAATTATGCTGTTGTTCGGTGGCTCCGCCATGTCCGACTCTTCGTGACCCATGGACTGCAGCACGCCAGGCTTCCCTGGACTCCACTACTTCCCAGAGTTTGCACAAACTCATGTCCATGGAGTCAATGATGCTATTTAACCATCTCATGCTCAATTATATGAATCAGTCTAACTTGGTGGAAATCTCACTTGGGATCTGTGGGTGTCCCGACCCTGGCGCAGGATCCTGGGCTCTCACAGTAAGCTAACCTGCTTGCCTCAGTTTCTGTTGCTGCCAGCCTGTCATATGCTACCAGGAGCTCAGCACTACACACAGTAGGAACTGCGTAATATCTGTGGTTGCTGTCAGCCACTCAAATACACAGGTAAGCAACCCATATATCTTCATCATAAAACAAAGTAAAAGCAGGGCCTGCAGGGCCTTCCTGGACAAGAAGTCAAGCCATCAGGGTTAACTTCTTGACTGTTCTCTGCATTGACTACTCTGGTCTCACTTTTTCATCATCATCAAGAAGCAGACATGGATAATGAGCTCCCACCCAAGATAATCCCATCCTAACAAGAAAAAGATCTAAAAGGATCTTAACTTATCCCTGGAGAAGGGAATGGCAACCCAATCCAGTATTCTTACCTGCACAATTACATGGAGAGAAGAGCCTGGTGAGCTACATTCATGGGGTCGCAACGAGTTGGACATGACTGACAGTTCAGTTCAGTCACTCAGTCGTGTCTGACTCTTTGTGACCCAATGGACTGCAGCAAGCCAGGCCTCCCTGTCCATCACCAACTCCTGAAGCTTGCTCAAACTCATCCCCTTCAAGCCGGTGATGCCATCCAACCTCCTCATCCTCTGTCGTCCCCTTCTCCTGCCTTCAATCTTTCCCAGCATAATGAATAAGTTTTTTGCATCAGATGGCCAAAGTATTGGAGTTTCAGCTTCAGCATCAGTCCTTCCAATGAACACCCAGGACTGATTTCCTTTAGGATGGACTGGTTGGATCTCCTTGCAGTCCAAGGGACTCTCAAGAGTCTTCTCCAACACCACAGTTCAAAAGCATCAAGTCCTTGGCACTCAGCTTTCTTTATAGTCCAACTTTCACGACTGACAGTTAACTTATCTTAAATCAGAGTGTTGAGATCACAGAGCAAACAACTAGCCTGGAATGTAAGTAAAGGCGACTCTTCCAAGGAAAACAGGAAGTGAGCATCGGTCACCTCTGGCAAAGCCTGCAAAAGTGGGAACACCCAGTGCCATCAGGTTTCACGCTGCAGCCGCGAGGCGGAGGCCAGTGGAGGGGAGAGCCCAGGACGAGGGGACCTGCACAGCTCAGAGGGCCTTCCGAAATGGGGAAGGGGCACATCCAGGCTGCACACTGCCACCCCGTGTACTTCACTCACACGCAGAGCACATCCCGCGAAACGCCGGGCTGGAGGAAGTGCAAGCTGGGATCAAGACTGCCAGGAGAGAGAGCAGTACCCTCAGACATGCAGATGACAGAAAGTGAAGAGGAACCAAAGAGCCTCTTGATGAAAGTGAAAGAGGAGACTGAAAAAGCTGGCTTAAAGCTCAACATTCAGAAAACGAAGATCATGGCATCTGGTCCCACCACTTCATGGGAAACAGATGGGGAAACAGTGGAAACAGTGACAGATTTTATTTTCTTGGGCTCCAAAATCACTGCAGATGGTCTGCAGCCATGAAATTGAAAGACACTTGCTCTTTGGAAGAAAAGCTATGACCAACCTAGACAGCATATTAAAAAGCAGAGACATTCCTTTGCCAACAAAGGTCTGTCTGGTCAAAGCTATGGTTTTTCCAGTGGTCATGTATGGATGTGAAAGTTAGACTATAAAGAAGGCTGAGTGCCAGAGAACTGACGCTTTTGAACTGTGGTGTTGGAGAAGACTCTTGAGAGTCCCTTGAACTGCAAGGAGATCAAACCAGTCCATCCTAAAGGAAATCAGTCCTGAATATTCATTAGAAGGACTGATGCTAAAACTGAAACTGCAATACTTTGGCCACCTGATGCAAAGAACTGACTCACTGGAAAAGACCCTGATGCTAAGAAAGACTGAAGGTAAGAGAAGAGGATGACAGAGGATGAGATGCTTGGATGGCATCACTGACTTGATGGACATGAGTCTGAACAAGCTCCGGGAGTTGGTGATGGACAGGGAAGCCTGGTGTGCTGCAATCCATGAGGTCGCAAAGAGTCAGACAAGACTGAGTGACTGAACTGACTAATTGAACTGAATGGTCTTCTCCACAGACCTCCACTGGGCATTCATTAGAAAGATGGGGTGGGAAGGGTGGGGTGCAGGGATGGAAGAAGACCATCCTTGAGGGTGCAGGCCTGGAGGAGGGCAGTAGTCACAGAAAAGGCACGAAGCCCCACCAAGATCCTTGTCACCTGTGGAACACAACTCTTAACCTATGAGAAGAGCAAAGAGATAAAACCCTTTATTCCTGTGGGAAAGGCAGGAAACCATCCTGAGAGATCACTGAGGTCTTCAAAGGCTGAGGGAGGGGCAGCACTACTGAGAATGCCCTACTCCTGAGACCCAGGGACAGAGCCTAAGCCTGAAGCTGGCCCAGGACACAGAGAATCCCTCCAACAAAGCTAGCGAGCAACAAGCTCTAACAGCCTACTGCCAGGGCTGGGACAAGACCACGGACACAGACACTCTCTGAGGGGCAGGCCCCCAGGCTAGACTGGAAGCTTGGGGTGAAGCAGGAACACTGAGAAAAATCCTCCAACACCCAGACCTCACCCTAAGTGCAAGGTATGCTAAACTAAGCTCAACTCCTGGTAAGCTATTTACCTCCGCCTCTGCCATCCTCAACATGTTGACTGGCATTCGATAAAAAATTATGAGACACTCAAAAAGGCAAAGAAGAGACTTCCCTGGTGCTCCAATGGTTAAGACTCTGTGCTCCCAATGCAGGGGGCCCAGGTTCAATCCCTGGTCAGGGAACTAGATCCCATATGCCATAACTAAGTTCCAGTGCAGCCAAATAAACAAATACTAAAAAAAAGAAAAAGAAATGACTATTGATAAATGTAACAACATGGGTGACTGTCAAAATAATTAGGTCGAAAGAAACCAGAGTAAAAGGAATATATATCTGTATGATTTCATTTATATCAAATTCTAAAAAATGGAGAAAGCAGATTAGTAGTTGCCTGAGGCTGGAAGTGGATGGACGGGATTGACTAGAGAGAGGCACAAGGAAATCTGGGAGATGATGGAAATATTCTATAGTAGTATAGAATACTGTAAACATGGTGAAGTGAAGTGAAGTCGCTCAGTCGAGTCCGACTCTTTGCGACCCCATGGACTGTAGCCTTCCAGGCTTCTCTGTCCATGGGATTTTCCAGGCAATATACTGAAGTGGATTGCCATTCCCTTCTCCAGGGGATCTTTCCAACCCAGGGATTGAACCCGGGTCTCTTGCATTGTAGACAGACACATCATGGTAGTGATTACATAACTACTGAAACTCACAGAATGGTTCACTTTTTAAAATGGTGAACGTTACTATTTGTATATTAATAAGTCTGACCTAAAAAGATGCAGTTACAACTGAAATGTCCTTGGGACCCCACCAGCCCATCACACGACACTGCACTTGACGCTACCCATCACTGCCATTCTGCTCTCAAGGTGAAAATCCCTGCCCGGCCAGGGGACATTAGCAGCGGGTGAGACCTAAGGCTGAAGACCACAGGTAAGGTCTGTGAGGGCCACCACTGGTCTAGGGGTGATGGTTTCCAAATGCAGACGTCCCTGGTTGTTAGCAGATGTCCCAGGCAGGGTTTCTTAAGCAGCAGCCACCCAGTCTATGGAACTTTGGCCTCAGCCGCTCAGGGGTCCATACACAGCTTGCCAGTCACGAGCGAGTGAGGTCTGCATGCAGCTGGCTGGAAGCCAGGAGTGGCTGGAGTTTTACCACAAAGATGTCACAAGCTGACCTGACAGAATGCCCCCTCTGGTTGGGTGGGGTGGTTGATTATTAACACTTGCTCAAGGCTGAAACTTCTCCTTTTCTTCTAATCTCTAACACTGGACCTTGTCCTCTGCCCAGGCTGCTCCAGAAACAGAAACTCTGTAATAGACCAAAGTATCCAGAAACTACTGCCCAAGGCTTGGGTCTGACTAGAGAGGGCAGATGGGAGTGACCTGGGTGGGCTCACTGGTACCCTCCTAGTACAGACCCTGAGTGCAAAGCTAGAAGAAGTGGACAGACACACACACCATGGTTAAATCTCTCATCCAACTGCTCATCACATAGTCTGCTAAGCAAGGGTACAGACCCACACACACAGACGTTTCTTGGTTTTCACCTCATGCCTTTGGCTTTGACACCTGGCCCCACGGAAAGCTAACAGTCATCCAGTCTGCCTGTCTCCCTGTCTGCTAAACCTGGCCTTGGTGAGGGGAGCAGAGGACACAGCAGAGCTCACTCGGGCTCCTCTCAGCTCCGGCTTCTCCAGTGGAAACAGGCACAGCTGTTTTCTCAAGTCAAAGCTCAAAAGAAAGCTGGTACTGTGTTCCCCACACATACTTGTGGACTAGATCTACTACAGTCTTGTCTGCCCTATAATTTAGGGTTCCGGCCTGGAGTCCAACAAGAAAGGAAACTTCTGGTTCTAAACATAGCCCTGAACCCAAGAGGAATTCTGGCTTCTTAAAATCATCTAATTGTTCTGCAGTCTTGCCAATGTTCCTTCAAGCCAGCCCGAGTATGAGCACTGAGTTTGGTTGCCGCTGTTGGCTTCTGTGTCAGGTACGAGCATGCAGGGTGCCGCTGCGAGTGCTCCACACCAGACTCCCAAGAGGGCAGGGCCCTGGGTCTTCTGTGCTCCGAGTGAGCCAAGAGGCCCAGCGACAAGGGGCTGGACGACACCCTCTGAACTTAATCAGACTCTTCAAAATGACAGATCCAATTCAGTGTAAGCGCCACCTTGTGACCCTAGGCTCCCACCAATGGGAAGCAGACAGGGAGTCCTCTGAACTAAGAATCTGTGACCTGTGAAGAGGTCGCAGGATGGGTCTAACATGGAGGACCAGGGATCCATATGCCTGACCCACACCTCCTCACTCAGAACCGGTGCTGTCCAAATGGCAGGACAGCAGGCGGCTTGGCCCAATTCACACCTCACAGTCCCCTCCTGAGACAACCTCTGAGGCAAAGACCACGCTGCCTCAGTCCTCCTATTACAGCTGCCATGGGTCACGGGCCTCCCTGGCATGCGGGAGATGTTAAATGTACAACCAGGGAACCCCCTTCTTCTCAGTCAGGCCCAAAGCAAAACTGAGGCCCCCACCCCCAGCTATGTCAGCCACTCCTGGGCTCAAAGCCAGATATCTCCTGCTGACTCCCCAGCCGCGCTGTCCGAGGGTTTCCAAGTATCTCCCCCTACACAAGAGGGCTGGTTTATGAAGCCGAATGTCTCGAAGGTATGAAAGGAAGGCCTTGGTTATACACAGGAAATGGAAAGGCATTCCAATGTCCAGATATGCCTCCAGGAGCAAAAAGTAGGACTGTCCTACTGAACTGACCCATGAGAGAAGCTGCGGGGAGAAGGGAGCGAGGATGAAATGGGGAAAGAGAGGCTAAGTGACTGCAAACTGGTGGCAGCAGCCAGGAAGCAAGCAGACCATCGTGCAGGGAGAACGCTCCTGTGTGCAGGGGAGATCCTGGCCCTCTCCTGTTTCCAAGGCTGGAGGAGACCAATCGGGCCTTCAGGGGTGGAAACCCCCAGCTCATCACACCTGGTACAGCCAGAATCCCACACTGCCAGGCAGCAAGGCAGAGCCCAAGATCAGGGACACAAATGAGAAGGAAGAGGGAGTGGCAGGCAGTGGGGTCCTCCACGCAGCCCAGGGAAGTGTCAGGAGGGCGCTGTGACTGGAGCACCTGCTGCCAGTCTGCCCGGAGTTCCTGCAGCAGGCGCACCTCTGGAGCATTCTGAGAACCAACATCGAGAAGCAGACAACGCCACTGTGCGGTGCCCAGAGGGTGACCGACACCTTTGCAGGAGTGCTCTCCGAACGCGACCTGCTTTCTGCGGGGCCAGGTTTTGCTCAGTTCACCTCAGGCTGGGTGCTGAGTCCCTAGGGTTGCTACCTCCTACCATGAGACAGAAAAACCTGCTCTCCACACCACAAACACCTGAACCGAGACACCCCTGGTGGGAAATCAAGGCTTCCGATAAAGCCCAAGCATCAACGGCAGCTTTTGTTTTTTAAACTGCTCTAATTTTAGACTTAGAGAAAAGTTGCAAAAAATAGTACAGAAAATTTCCATATATCCCTCCCCCAGTGTTAACATCTTACATAATCATTAGTACAATGGTCACACCAGGAAATGAACACGGGGACAATTCCATTATCCAAACCAAGGAAGGGCTCCACTCAGGCTTCACCAGTTTACCTATTAATATCCTTGAATCCTGACGTTCCAGAACCCTAAGCATCTCCCACCACATTTAGCTTTTTCTCCTTAGTCTCCTGCAATCTGTCCAGTTCCTCAGCTTTCCCTTCTTTTTCATGACATTGACACTTTAGAAAGATTACTGGTCAGTTACGTTGTCAAACATCCCTCAGTTTTGGTCTGTCTGATGTTTTCTCACAGCTGGAGTGAGGTTATGCATTTTCGACAAAAGCACCACAGAAGTCATGTGTATGACATCACGAGGCTCATGGGGACAGGTCTTCTGCATGAGTGACACTGAGCCCACTGCCAGGTTCCTCCAATGCAAAGCTACGTCTTTCCCTGTGCAGTCAGTCAAGGGGACTGTGGCTTTTTGAAAAGGAACGTGTGGCTGTCATTATGCACTGTGTGTGTCAGCCCAGCTTGCTGATGGCTGCAGCTGCCCGGCAGATGAGAGGCGTCTAATGAAGATGAGCAGCAAAGCCGACGTCTCTGGAAGACGCCAAAGCTCTCGGTGACAAAGAAGCACAGTAGCAGTTTATTTATAGACCCACTTGAAGACAGCTCATTGTAACTACTGGAGTTGAATGTTTAAAACCTCGGGAACAAAGGCTGGCTATTTTAAACTCTCCTTGCACTTGGTTCAATGGAGAGAGAGTTAGAGACACCGATCGTCCCCAGGCACCACTCCCACCATTCGGTAATTCATATTTTGTGCAGCTTCTCAGGACGTGAGCAAAGCCTGTGAGACAGATAGCCAGGACTGGCCCTGCCTGCCCAGCAGGGGCTGTGGGCCTCCAATGAGCAAAAGCCCTCACCCTGGTGCTGCCTAGGGAGGAGCCAAGGGAGGTGGCCTCCTCCCAACCTGGGGTCTCACAGGCCCCCTTTTCCTGGAAAATGAAGTTGCACACAGCTGCTGTGAATCAAGGCTACAGCACCTCTCCACCTCCCTCCCCTTGCAGGCTGCGAAGGGGGACAGCGCACCCCAGTGGATGCCTGCCCTAGGACAGCTGGCAGTGGCAGGCCCACCTGCGCTGATGCATTGGGGGTGGGGGGGCGGTGGGGACAAGGGTTTCCCGAAGCTCAGAGCACACAACTGTCCATGAGGACAGTGGAGCCCCGAGGCCGGCCTGGCCTGGCCCACCTGCATCTCTGAGCTAAGAGCACTGAACCTCTCCACGTCCCAGGACCACGCTGGGAGGGGAGACGTGGGGTTTCTCAAAGACTCCCACATCCTTCTTTGAAGGAACAGCACAAAACAACATTCTTGACTCAATGAAGAAAAAACTAGGCACCTGATATTAAGGAATTATTTATTTTGTTGGATGTGGTAAGAGAGCTTCAGTTATTTAACCAAAAAGAAGTCTTTATTTAGGGTAAAATAAAATAGCTGGATTAAACAAAAATATTTCAATTCTTTTAAAAACTGTGGGAGGAGACAAAAAACAAGGTTGGCAAAACGCTGGAGTGAGGTAACAGGTACATGGGGG
>SJYX01015235.1:99978-112554 GCA_006410675.1 Oreotragus oreotragus | reverse complement strand
TTTGCTCACTGAGAAGCAATGCTATGGTTATTTTGCCCATGATCTTGATAATAATATAGATGAGAGGATGGTATGATGATAATTATGACACAATAACAAGTAATAATATCAGAGTTTCACCCCTTCCCCAACGTTTTGATAGTTTATAAATCCTCTAATATTTCAGTTGCAAATTTTACCACCTTTATTTAATACAGCACACTTTCACATGTTACTGGCTATGTGAAGTGAGAGTACCCTGACGATTGTTTGTGTGTGTGCATACACACGTGTGTATGTTTCCAGTGTGGGCCACTTTAAACAGAATTAGCTGTGAGACAATCCAGTCAGTGTACTAATAAGGGCACAGACTTAAGCATTTGGTATATTTGGTTTTGAATTCCAATTCTAGTTCTGCCTTCTGTTAGGAGTATGATACTATACAAATTATTCAACCTCTTTAAGCCTCAACTTATCATCTAACAAATAACAAGCTTATATAGTTATTAAGCTCTATAGGAATTCATATATGTGAAGTGCCAGTCTGGTGTTTGGAACATAGTTTATGTATAATAAGTAATGTTTGCTGCTATAATTACATTGTTGATGTTCTTATGATTAATACTTAGATTGTGACAATCCTTCATTCCAAAGTCACTTGATCAAAGGTTAATATAACTTGCTAATTTATTTTTGAACTTTTGTAAAATCATTCAAGTGTTTTTTGAGGTCATTCCTTGGGATCAATCAAGAATCTTAAGATATGAGATTTTATTAACTTTAGCATACTATTTTTTTCTTTGGTAACGTTATTATTGTTTAGTTGCTAAGTCATGTTGAACTCTTTTGCAACCCCATGGACTGTAGCTCACCAGGCTCCTCTGTCCATGGAATTTCTCAAGCAAGAATACCATAGCGTGTTGCCATTTCCTCCTCCAGGGGATCTCCCTAACCCAGGGATCGAACCTGAGTCTCATGCATTGCAAGAGGCTAGTTCTTTACTACTGAGTCACCAGGGAAGCCTTTTAGTGGCATTAAAGACACATATATTCTTTCAGCAATATTTTATTGTTTTGTTTTTTGAAACCCATAGGTTTCAATAGTTTAATCATACTTGTCTATTATATACACATATGCACAGATACACACATACATACTTATACACAAAAATGTATGACCTATACTTTTATGCATATATACATACTTATGCTTATGACTATATATAAAATGCTTGTGTGCATATATACTCATGTGTGGATGTGTTTGAATATATGGTCAGGTGCCAGACAGCTTCAAAACAGATTTTTATTTTCTTTTAATGAAATGTAATGATTCTTTTGGAGAATGAAATAGCAGCCCACTCCAGTCATCTTGCCTGGGAAGTCCCATGGACAGAGGAGCCTGGTTGTCTACAGTCCAAGGGGTCACAAGAGTGGGACACAACTTAGTGACTAAACGATGACAAACAATGACTTTTTTTAAACATAATTGCTAAATATTTTCCAAAGTGCAACACTTCTGAATACTTTGGTATAATACATTGCAACCTGAAAAACTATATTTTTCTGTTATATGAATCATTTAAAGCCAGAAAAATGAAACAGAGTATTTTTTTGCAAAAGATGGATTGTGTATATATATGTGCATTCATATACATTTATGCATCAAGAAGATAATGATTATACCAGGGTAATTTGAAGAAGAGAAGTAATTTTTTTTTCCCTTAGACAGTATTTTCCTTAAGATAGAACTGATATACAGATTGTAGTGATTGAAAGTTTTATATCAGCTGCTGCTGCTGTTAAGTCGCTTCAGTCGTGTCCAACTCTGTGTGACCCCATAGATGGCAGCCCACCAGGCTCCCCCTCCCTGGAATTCTCCAGGCAAGAACACTTGAGTGGGTTGCCATTTCCTTCTCGAATGCATGAAAGTGAAAAGTGAAAATGAAGTTGCTCAGTCCTGTCCGACTCTTAGCGACCCGATGGACTGCAGCCCACCAGGCTCCTCTGTCCATGGGATTTGCCAGACAAGAGTACTGGAGTGGGGTGCCATTGCTAGTACCTTATAAAATGAGATTATAGTACAGAATTTTAAAAATTGTAATATGGCTTAACCACTGTGATGGATATATGTATATGCTTGAACAATTGATTAGATACATGAAATAAATAAAAGTAAATTCTCACGTCATGAGAAATTAAAATGCAAAATTTGCCCTTTTATTGTCTTACCTTGTGTATCATTTTTCTTATTAAATATATTTTCTCTTCATAAGCAATGTACTTTTGGTAACAAAGAAGAACATAAACAAATGAAGTAAAAGTGAATTCAAGAATACAATAAAACAATAAACTCTGAAAAAAGTAAGAGTTATATTTATATGTTATCAAAATGTCAGGGAATTTGAATAATAAAAACTGGAGAAATTTTGAAAAAATTAACTGATTTCACTACTTAAAATTAGAAGAATCTGTTAGCAATAACATAAATAACTGAAAGTGTTAAACACTGGATATTATTAATATAAATAGTATATAAATACCTAAATTAAAGTATAAAAATTAGTAAGTAAAACTATCTTATAGAAAAAAATAGAAAATAAGGCTATGGATCAACTCTTCTGTTATCAAGCATTTGAGAAATATCCATATCCATTCAACTCAATATTAGTGAAAGTAAATATTAAAATCAAAGCATTATTTTAGACACATAAAATGCAGAAAAAAGTATTTTTGTTTGTTTCCTTGCTTTTTATTTTGGTAGCACATCTCAATGCAAATAAAGATGTAGTATGAGTACCATCCTGCTATGGGAATGGAAAATAGTTCAACTTTCCTGGAAGACAAATAGGCTATGTCTATTTCCAGAGCCGTAAAATGTTTTGACCCTTTGACTTGAGAATTACTGTTTGAATGGCTTCATGGAAGAAAGAATCATATAGCATTGAAACATTATTTATTGCATTTAAGAAAGGAAAGTCAATCAAATGTGAACAATTATAAAATGACTAAATAAAGATATTCACAATGAATAATTTGCCTTTATTAACATGTCTTGAAAAAAGTATTTAAGACTAATAATGGGGAAAGTGCAAGAATATAGTAATACTGTATAATCCCAAGTTTAAAAAAAGATATTTTATACATACATAAATATCCCTTTTTTAAAAAAAATGAAAGTTAGTTACACAGTTGTGTCCAACTCTTTGCAACCCCATAGACTGTAGCCCTGCAGGTTCCCCTGTCCATTGAATTCTCTAGGCAAGAATACTGGAGTGGGTTGCCATTTCCTTTTCCAGGGGATCTTCACGACCCAGGGATTGAACCCAGGTCTCCTGCATTGCAGGCAGATATTTTAACAACTGAGCTACTAGGGAAGCTTATCATATCAAATATCATTATATGTATATATAATTTACGTGAAGAAATATGCTACTTTTTTGTATGGTGGTATCAGATAATTTTCCTTGTTATATTATTATTACCCTCTTTTGTAGAATAGGCATATATTACCTTTAAAATCAGAAAAATGTAGTGAAAAAATGTACCTCTCAAACTAGTCACTTTGAAATATTATTTCAGTGAAGTTTAACTATTTAAAACATTTTGGGATTTTTTTCAGGAGTACTAACTCAGGATTCTAGGGTTACAAAAATAGTGTAAACAAGATCTCTGATTTTCAGAAGTTCAGAATCTTGTGCAAAACTTGTAATAAACACAGAATTCGTAGCATGGTGTAAGAGGGCTGCTGATTTCACTAAGTGCTGGATGAATGAGTAGACATATCCAGCAATAAGCCAGCCTGGCAGTGAGTCACAGAGGATCTCTCAATGGATTCTTGCTACATTTAGCTCAACTTTAAAAGCATCACTGGAATTTCACATAAAAGATGAGGCTGCAGGGAGAATGGGAGTTCCAGAATGAGGAAACAGCTTGAGCTAAAAATATGATCAAGTAGTGTGCCTGTGGTGTTGGGTGTTTTGAGCAGTTGCTTATGACTGGAGTATGAAGCAAATGGAAGGGGCATCCCTGGGGCTCTGCGGTAAAGAATCTGCCTGCAATGCAGCGGACATGGGTAGGATGCATGGATTCATTCCTGGGCTTGCGAAGATCCCTGGGGGAAGGAAATGGCAACTCACTCAGCATTCTTACCTGGAGAAACCCTATCCATAGGGTCGCAAAGAGTAGGACATGATTGGGCAACTAAAAAGGACAACAACAAAATAAATTAACTGGCGAAGACAACACTGAAGCTCGTTGTGAAGGATGCGGGGCACTTACTATTTTCTGTAGGTAAAGGAGGGATCACTGAGTTGACATGACACTGTGGGGGCTTCGCAGGAAGCACTTGGGCAGAAGTGTGGGTGGTGGATGAGAAGTAGCCAAGAAATGGAACATTAGAGACAATCTTATTAGTCCAGGAATTGAACTGAGTCCAGGAAATGACCTGCAAATATAAAAGATGATGGCAAATTTGAGAAAAATTTATGGAACAGAATTAACTGCATTTGGGGCCATTTGAATCCAGTTGCCCGAAACCTGCCTTATCTAGAACTTAGATTCAGGATCTCGAGGTATAATGCCTAAGAATTTGATTTTAATGAATTCCTAAGGGGAGCTGAAAGCATATTAAGGTTTAGGGAGCATCAGTTCATCATTAATCTGAGCCAAAGTGTCAAGGATTCTGAGACCCCAGAACTCAAATCCTTGAGACCCCCAAGGATTCAAACACCCCAGAGTGATCTCAACTATAGAACACCCAGACTGTGACTCACAAGACATCGAGGGCTGAATTTAACATTAGATGATTTCTGTGGCTGAAAAATCTCAGGACATATATTCTTTTAACCTTGTAAAATTTGAGATATTTATTGGATTCAGTTGAGCCAAAGTGAAATCAAATCATCAATAAATCAAAGAGCTCCAAAACTCCTTTCCTGAAATAGTGCTTCCCTGATAGCTCAGTAGATAAAGAATCCATCTGCACTGCAGGAGACTCCAGTTCAATTCCTGGGTAGGGAAGATCCTCTGGAGAAGGGATAAGCTACCCATTCTAGTATTCTTGGGCTTCAGTTGTGGCTCAGCTGGTAAAGAATCCACTCGCAATGCGAGAGACCTGGGTGCAATCCCTGGGCTGGGAAGATACCCTGGAGAAGGGACAGGCTACCCACTCCAGTATTCTGGCCTGGAGAATTCCAGGGACTGTATAGCCCGTGGGGTCACAAAGAGCTGGACACGACTGGAGCATTAGTCTTCTAGTCATCCACTTGCTTATTCACTCATTCCTTGCATGAGTTTTTACAACATACTTCCTTGTGCTAAAGGCTAAGGGTGTGGTGATTTACTACAGAACCCTTCCGTGCCTTGAAAGAGCTCGCTAGCGGTGTCTGTACTCAGTCGACTAGGCGTGTGTGTGCTCAGTTGCTCAGTGGTGTCTGACTCTGGCCATGGGATTCTCCTGCCGAGAATACTGGAGGACGTTGCCAATTTCCCGACCAAGGAATTGAACCTGCGTTCTTTACCACTGAGCCACCTTGTAGAGGAGCTTATATTTTTGTGCCCATTTTGAGGTAGATGTTAACTTATTACATGGACTTCTCCCAACAAAACTAAGGTCTTATTATTTTTATTTCAAAGCGAAAGAACCAAGGTCTCAGGAAGATTATATGACTTGTCCAAGATCTCACAAGTAATAAGTATTAAAACCAGGCCATGATATTCATTTTACCCACTTATGCTGTCCCCTAAGAAAGAAGGAAATCAAACATGCACACAAAAATTGCATTGGTGTATTACAGAAGGGTGCACAGTGTATTGGTAGAGCTTGGGGACAGCTGTAATTGCAATTGTTTAACAGAGTAGCTTAGAGCAAGCTCTCTCCTTAAAAGTGACCTGTGGGTCTTCTTTAGAGGACATCATGATAAAACTGAAGAGTTAGATCTTTCCCTCGTTTTGTGGGCAGAGAACATTAACAATCTTTATTGACTTGAAACTCTATTTATAGACTTGCAATTGTAAGGCTTATTAACTTACAATTTAAAAATATTTATGATGAGTGAGTTTTACATAATTGGTCATAAAAACCAGCACAGCTATGTAAAATAGCATATATAGTTTAAAATACCAACATGTGATAGAGATTGTATACTGAGGCAGATCTTCAGAGCTAGAAAAAGAAGGGTGAAGATTATCCTAATTTTATCAATAGATATCTCAAAGCTAAATTTAGACCATTTTAAATAAAACCTGAAATTTTTGCATATACCTTGGGTGTATACTTTTTAAATAACCCTTTCATATACCATAGGTTCTAAATCAAACAGTGCTGATAAGTGAGGGAAGGGTACAAAGGAACAATTTAAAAAAGAATATATCAGAGTTAAAGATTAATAAAAGCATAGGCATAAACTATGGAAAATGCTTAAGTTATCCCAAGGGTGCTATCATTTCAAATACTGTCATAGAATTTTAAAAGCTAGGAATGTTTCAAATATAATCTTTAATTCTCATAATATCTCAAGCAAGAGAACCAGATAAATAACTTGCACATCACCAAGTGAGATTGAAAGTCAAGATAAAATCCAGGTCTATGGAACTAACAAGTACCTGTTTTTTTGGTTTTGTAAACTTACATTATCTGCTCTTTTTTAAAAAAAAATATTGCACATCTATATTATCTCTTTTTTGTCTTGCACACTTATATTATGTATTTTTTTATTTTTGATATTTCATACTTTCCTGTTCAGGTCACTTCATTCCAGCCTTCATGAAAAAAAGAGAAACAAATTCATTTAGGGTAGAATCATCTTCCTGACCTTGAATTTGTAATTTTCGAAGAACTAATAATATTTTAAAGTAATTATGAGCTTCCCTCATGGCTCAGTGGTAAATAATCTGCAATGCAGGAGCCACAGAAGATGCAAGTTTGATCCCTGGGTCAGGAAGATCCCTTGGAGGAGGGCATGGAAACCCACTCCAGTATTCTTGTCTGGAGAAGCCCGTGGATACAGGAGCCTGGCTACAGTCCACAGGGTCGCAAAGAGCCGGACACGACTGGAGCGATTCAGTGTGCAGTACATAAGTAATTATAAAGTCACATGGATTCATTTTAAAATTTATTTTTAATTGGAGGACAACTGCTTTACAATACTGTGTTGGCTTCTGCCATACAACATGAATCAGCTACATATTTACACACGTCCCCTACCTCTTGAACCTTCTCCCACTCCTCACCCCTTCCTACCCTTGTAGGCTGCCACAGAGCACTGCATTGAGCTCCCTGTGTTATAGCTCTCTAAATACTTGTGGTAATATCCTCCCGATAGCTAGCTATTTTACTTACAGTAATGAATATGTTTCAGTGCTACCCTCTCGATTCACCACCCCCCTCTCTTCTTTCCCCACTGTGTCCAAAGTCTGCTTCTCTCTTTCTGCCCTGCAAATAGTTCATCAGTACCACCCTTCTAGATTCCACATAAATACATTAATATAGGAATAGAACTACTATGTGACCCTGCAATCCCACTACTGGGCATATACTCTGAGAAAACCATAACTGAAAAAGTCACATGTATCCTGGTGTTCACTGTAGCACTATTTACAATAGTTAGCACATGAAGGCAACCTGGAAATCCTTTGACAGATAAATGGATTGGGAGGTTTCAGTGCACGTGTGCCATGGAATATCACTCAGCCATAAAAAGAAACACATTTGAGTCAGTTCTAGTGAAGTGAATGAACCTAGAGCTTGTTATGCAGAGGGAGGTGAGTCGCATTATTTGATGGTACCATTTAACATTTACCACAGAAAATACTGTGATGTTGGGTCACCTCTATGTGCTTTCAATTATTTTTCACAAATATATAGACAGAGATAGGTAGATGCATACATACATCCATACATGAGTAAGCCTTACTAAATCAAAGAAAAATACATTTTTTCCATTCTGTATAATGGTCAAAGAACATGGATTTGATAACTTGTTATTCAACAAGTAATAAAACAATTATTGAATTTGCTGATAAGTGCAGATAATTATAACCTTTCCAATTTTTGTGTTATATCAATTTCAAGATTTATTTAGGGTCTATGTTGCTTCCTATGCTATGGAAAGTGATCCCTTCTTTCTAAAAAATGTTTGGAAAAGTATAAAAGAAATACAGTTCACCAAAATGTTATTTTGAAAGTTCTCTAAGCAACTTTTATATTGAAGTTGAATCACCACTGTGGCATATCACAAACAAATAACCACTTCAAGGTTATTAAAAGAAAAGTTTGACCTTATAGTAAATTTCTTATTGAGAGGATTTAAACCAGATTATCCACTTTATTTCTTTTATTCCAACATTCCTCTTCTTCCTTATAATGATGAAATTGTAAAATGTGTAGTCAGTAGGCCCAAATAATTTCTTTAAACTAGTTGTCAGAGCTGATTTTAAATCTGTCTCATCCTTTATGATTCACCTAATGGGCCATATTTGATATGAGAAATATTGTAATGCTCTTGATTTTGTATTAGCCCTTTTATAGTACTAACATTGATTTTATCTTTTTTTGTCTCTCATCAGGCATTTCTTAGGGTTACTATTAGGCATTTTAGGCATTGTAAGGGTAATGGAATAAATAACAGATTGGAAAAATGGTAAGACTTGGCTCTATTTTCACATTGACATCCTGTTCTAGGTGGCTAGAAAAGAAGTTCTCTCTATATAAATTCCCCTGGAGAAGGAAATGGCAACCCACTCCAATATTCTTGTTTGGAGAATCCCATGGACTGAGGAGCCTGGTGGGCTGCAGTCCACGGGGTCACAAAGAGTCGGACACGACTGAGTGACTTTACTTACTTACTTAAGGGTAATTGGACACTTACTTAGTAACCTAGATAACTTTTTCTTTAAAGAGTCAAACAATAAACATTTTAGCCTTTATGGGTCATGTGGTATGAGTCCCAACATGTTGTTCTGTTGCAAAGTCATGTCTAACTCTTTGTGACCTCATGGACTGCAGCACATCAGGCTTCCCTGTCCTTCCCTATTTCCCAGAGTTTGCTCGAATTCATGTCCACCTAGTCAGTGATGCCATCCAACCATCTCATCCTCTGTCACCCTCTTCTCCTCCTGCCCTCTGTCTTTCCCAGCATCAGAGTCTTTCCCAATGAGTCGGCTCTTCACATCAGGTGGCCAGACTATTGGAGCTTCAGCTTCACCATCAGTCCCTCCAGTGAATATTCAGGGTTGATTTCCTTTAGGATTGACTGGTTTGATCTCCTTGCTGTCCATGGGACTCAAGAGTCTTCTTCAGCACCGCAATTTGAAATCATCAATTCTTCGGTGTTTAGCCTTCTTTATGGTGCCAAATGTCCTGCACTAAAAAAGGCAATGGGTTTTACTTGGGAAATGTGCTGTAGTTGGCCAATCTCTGTCTGTTATCCTGAAGACAGATGAAAAAAATCCATGCTACTTGCACGTTTATTCTCTGCACATGTGTGTGTTAAATAAAGAATCAATCTCTTTGCCTACTAAATGGGAGAGGAAGAATGTTTTCAGTGAGAGTGCTATCACTTCTGGCTGACCTGTGACTGAAGGGCAGAAACAGCAGAGGTGAAAGTGTCTTTCTCCCTTCTGTACTTCCTGAACAAGTTGCTTCCCCTTCTCAGATCATACCAGCTGACCTCATGCCTGCTCTTCCTTGATGCCCCACTAATGTTATCCATGCTCTCCTGGAGAATTTTTTCTCTAGGGTGAAGAGAAAATTCTGAGAAATTTGATAATCTAGCTTCCCTTGCAGCTAGACTAAAGCGTATACTCCTCATACTGGAAATGATTATTTCTTTTTTTAGATGAATTTTTTTTTGGAGTATAGTACTACTACAATGTGGAGAAGGAAATGGCAACCCACTCCAGTACTCTTGCCTGGAGAATCCCATGGAGGGAAGAGCCTGGTAGGCTACAGTCCACGGAGTCGCAAAGAGTCGGACACGACTGAGCTGATTCACTTTCACTTTCACTACTACAATGGGGAACTTCCCTGGTGGCTCAGACGGTAAAAGCGTCTGCCTGCAATGCGGGAGACCTGGGTTCAATCCCTGGATCAGGAAGATCCCCTGGAGAAGGAAGTGGCAACCCACTGCAGTACTCTTGCCTGGAAAATTCCATGGATGGAGGAGCCTGGTAGGCTACAGTCCATGGGGTCGCGAAGGGTCGGACACGACTGAGCGACTTGTCTACTACAATGCTGTGTTAGTTTCTGTTGTACAGAAATGTGAATCAGTTATACATGTGCATCTATCTACTCTTTTTTAGATTCTCTTACCATATAGGTCATTACAGAGCTGGGAACAATGGTTCTTAGAAAATGAGCTGCCGGGTAGCTCTGCCCAGGTAGAAACTGGGACAAAGAGAGCAACATGGAACTGATAAATCCCCCTCGCCCCCTGCACCAGAGCTTTTGGAAATTAGTATTGGTGTTGTGTCTATTGTTTAAGGAATTAAATTTAATTCTCAAATCTTCAGGCTTACAGCCAAACTTTATTTCAAAGCAAACATCACACTTGCTCAAAAATCTTCAATGATTTTTTTTGACGTGTTTATTCACGAAACATAAGAATCAAAATCAGTACAGATAGATATGCTTGCATCGGCTTAATTCTTGTATCATTTTTAATATTGAAATGCTCTATGTGTTTACTCAGAGTATTATTTTCTCTTATGGTTTATATGTTTTGAAAAATTGAATAGTTTAGTTAAACATTATAGAGATTTTTTTTATTGGATAGTCTCACTATTTCTTTGCTTTTGGGATAAAATGTACTCAATATCAGGAAGTACTTGATTTTTTTTTAGAAAAAGTAATTATTGAATTGAATTAAAATTCCTCATTTATGTTATTCTCGATGCATTGGAGAATCAGTAGATAAGATCATGAATGATGTATGGGACTTTGCTGTTTTTCAATCTCTTGCATGCATTAGTTAACTGCCTCCTGTAACCTTGTACAATGTGGTGCATAAATATGCATTATATATATATATATAAAGTATATTCAAGTGTACATACTGTGTATATATGAATTATGTACATATATACATATATAATGTATAGAGGAAGAACATACAACTTCAGAAAGACACATGACTTTTCAAGGTCACACAACAATCAAGATCCCAGTCAAGTCATTTAACTCTTCTATTATACCAGGTTGCTTCCCTCTAAAGAATGAAAGATACAGTTACTTATTCTTTGGAAAGAATGTGATCCTATCATGTCATTTCTTAAAATATATATTTTTTTAATTTTAGAATAGTTTTGAATTTACCAAAAAGTGGCAAAGAACACACAGAGGATTCCTGCATACCCCACACTCAGTTTTCCTTTTTATTATTCCTTTACACTGTTATGGTGTTTAGGACATGACTGAAGTGACTTAGCAGCAGCAGCAGCAGCAGCAAAGACTCAATATTGATACATTGTTATTAAAACCTTACTGTGATTGTTTCTCAGATGTTCCTTAGTTTATGTGATCTTGGCAGTTTTGAGGATTACTGGACTGGTATTTTGTAGAATGTCTCTCAGTTTGGGTTTGTCTGGTGTTTTTCTCATGATTCTACTGGAGTTGTGGTTTAGAGGAGAAAGACCACAGAGATTAAGTGCACTTCTCATCACATGATATCAAGGATGCATTCTCTCAACATTACTGATCAGTGTGGATGACCTGGTGTGGTGTAGGTAGTGTTTACAGGTTTCTTCATGTAAACTTCATCTTCTCCTCCTTTCCACACTGTACCCTTTGGAAAGAAGTCATGTGTATAGCCTACACCTGAGGCGTGTATATTTATGATTCATCTTCTTGAGGAGGAGCTTCATTTGATTTGATCTCCATGAAATTAGGCAAGAATATTGTCTCCATTGAATCTTTGCTAATAGGAAAATCTTCTTCAGGATATATAAGTGTGTTCATACTAAGTGAATAATTGTCTCCCAGAGCATGCTTACTTGCTTGTGTATTTTTTTCCTTTCCTTCATAGTTCATACAATAAATGCATTTGGATTAAAGATAAGAAACAGACCAGTTGATTAAATAACTAAGGGAGGGTTAGTTACTCAGTTGTGTCTGACTTTTTGTGACCCCATAGACTGTAGCCTGCCAGGCTCTTCTGTTCATGGAATTCTCCTGGCCAGAATACTGGAGTGGGTAGCCATTCCCTTCTCCAGGGGATCTTCCTGACCCAGGGGTTTAACCCAGGTCTCCTGCATTGCAGGCAGATTCTGTACCATCTCAGCCACCAGGGAAGCCCCTAAAGAGCTAAACTACTAGAGTTTATTTACTAGGCTTACTTTTAAATATTAATATTATAAATTGGCATAGAAATCTTTCAACTATAGTATGAAGTGGAATGGAATTTTACAGCTAAATTTAAATTAAATATGAAGAATTAGATGACAAAAGAAAGGAAAGACTCAATACCTTTTACAGAGAAGGCAATGGCACCCCACTCCAGTACTCTTGCCTGGAAAATCCCATGGACGGAGGAGCCTGGTAGGCTGCAGTCCATGGGGTCGCTGAGTCGGACACGACTGAGCGACTTCAGTTTCACTTTTC
>SJYX01015235.1:77923-99628 GCA_006410675.1 Oreotragus oreotragus | reverse complement strand
TAACACACTTCATATAATGCCTAAACATGCATTTATTATGCCTAAAGTAATGAATTAACACATACTATCAGAATGAAATTTAATTTTTGGACACATTTTAGGGAGAAGGGATTTGGCCATGTCAACAGGCATAGAAGTAACACTGAATTTAACTTGGGGATTTAAAAACAATGTGTACTCTTCAGGGAGAAATTTTCAAAAACATGTGTTCTTTAAAGTAAATATGAGAAGCAGATTTATCTCCCCCAAACTGAATCTCATTCTTCATTTAATCATATTATTGCAACATAATAACAATTTGGGGGTGGTATTTTAAATTAGAAAAAAGTTTGATAGCAAATTTAACATGAGAAGATTCTGTACCAGACTTGTTAGATTTGTTAATTAAAATTAAAAAATGAATTTTACTATCTTCTAAGAACCTGAATTCTCTTAGAATACCTCTCCCTCTTTCATACATTGGGCGATGCTTTGTCATGGAATTTTTATTGACTGTGTAATGGACCCCCAAAAGAAAATAGTTTAATATTGCAGAGTCAGTCTGGAAAACAAGAGTGAGTGTCTACGAGTACTATTCTGAACCATTATATATCAATCAGGTGATAGCTAAGTATTCTAAAATAAAAATGCGATGAGTATAACACTCAATTTATAACTCAATTTTTAAATTCTTATTCTTTAGATTTTTAAAGAATGGGTTATTCTTGATAAATTGACATACTTATTTAACATAAACTACTAATTGATTGAAAACACTTATTCTCAATAATATGTATTTATGAACTGTAATGACAACTATGAAATGAAATGAAATATAATGAAACATATTGGTGGCACTGTTGTCAGAGAAATACAGAAAATAATTATTTTTCAGTTACATCTACTGATTCATACCCTAAAAATATTAGAGGAAATTAATAAGTGATTTAATGTTTGTATGGACAAGTAAATACCATGCAAATATTGAAGTGATGCTGTAAATATCTTACCTTAAAGAAGATGGGTGCTTTTGTGATTTCACTGGGATCTGTGAAATCCAGTGAGAATTTACTAAAAAGGAAAATATCTTGAGAGTTTTCTGAGAATAGCAAATACTGTACAGTGATGGTGGCTTCACTCCATTTCTAAAACTTTTATTGAGAGCTAAATGATTCTGTTCTGCATGTCGGGGCTACTGTGTTGGATGCTATTTGGGGCTAGTCCTCTGAGAATTCTGTATTATAAATTCCATTTATAACAGTTTATAGTCACTTAATAAATTTTGCTTGTATTTCCACCCAAATAGAGTTATTGTATTTTTATTGCTTAGATTATCATGTTGTAAAATATTACACATCTTTTGAAAAATTATGAGCTATTCTGAAATTCTCATGTTGGGACAAAAACCTGTTGGTCATTGTCCCAAAAATTCACTTAAAAAGTGAACAGCCATGGCTATGGCCCTCTGTGCTTGGGGCCAGAGGACGCCAAAAGGTGTCAAATACAGCCCATCCTTCAAGAAACATTATGTCAAGTTAAGCTTATTACATACAAGACATTTACCCAAGAGAGTCACCCTCTGGAATCTAAGCCATTGGTTAGTCAATTCAAGCCATTGATTGTATTTATTTGACAAGCAGTTTTTATTCACTCATAAGGCTTTAAATATATTTGCATTTTTGAATAGCGTATGGAAATGGTAGTATATACAACAAGAACTGTTATTATAATCTCTAAATGATATGCAAGAGATGGAGCTTGCTGTAGTAGAAAGATGATTTACTGTGGAGTCAAACAGCTCTGAATTGGATATAGACATGTATCACAGCCAGTAACCTATGACCTCCCTTGAACTAGTTCCTTAAGCTTTCTGAGACTTGTCTTTCTCACCTGTGATGAGTAACTAGACCCTAACTTTCAGTGTGGCTGGGAGGCTTTAATATTAATATGGCATATGTAGAGCTCTTTCCACATGAATGGCAGAGAGCGTGCATGGAAGACTGTTGCTAGGTGTTTGTCAGTATTAGGAGAATAATTTAGGGCAATGTTTCACTGTTTTGTTTTGTTTTAGTTACTTCACCTTCGTTACCCAATCTAATTTTTAAACTAACTTCTGAAATGAAGATGCTATCAATTCTGTTATTCAAATAAACCGAGAAAAAGAGTGACCAGTGGAAACTCATCAAGTTCCAGAATTTGAATCTTTGGCTTCTAGCTCAAGATCTTGTCCTTTCCATAAGGACTTAAGAATTGTGAGAATTCAGTTTTGCCTTGTTCACATAAAAACCTACCTGCCTGGTTTGGACAAGATATAGAAATTCTTGAAACCTTAGCTTCCTCACCCATCCTTGGAGGGTGTTGTACTGAGCTGTCTCGATCCTTTCCAGTTTCACATGCGCTAGAACCAGTAGCATGTAGTTTTGAAGGGCACAGGTGCTGAGATAAACTCTTGGGTTCAATTTGACACTGTCATTTGTTGGTTCTGTAAGCTTAAGCACATTACTAAATCTCTCCAAGTCTCATTTTACTCATTATGGGATAACAGTGGCTTCCTTGGTCGCTCAGACGGTAAAGAATCTGCCTGCAATGCAGGAGACCCGGGTTCAGTCTCTGGGTCAGGAAGATCACCTAGAGAAGGGAATGGCAACACATTCCAGTATTCTTGCCTGGAGAATTCCATAGACAGAGGAACCTGGTGAGTTACAGTCTATGGGATCACAAATAGTTGGACATGACTGCGCAACTAACATACACCTGGGGTAATTAATACTACTTAATTCAGAGCATTGTCATTGTGAAGAATAGATGCATTAAACTATGCAAAGCAGTAAGAATGGGTTTTGGTATAGAGCGTTATATTGTTGTTTAGTGGCTAAATCATGTCTGACTCTTTTGCAACCCCATGGGCTATAGCCCACCAGGCTCTTCAGTTCATGTTTCCCAGGCAAGAATGCTGGAGTGGGTTGCCATTTCCTTCTCCAGGGCATCTTCTCAACCCAGGGATCAAACCCATGTCTCCTGCGTTGGCAGGCAGATTCTTTACCACTGAGCCACCAGGGAAGCCCCAGAAAAAGTGCTATAAATATTTGCCAATTATTTCCTAAAGTTGTATCATTAAATTTAGTGCCTCCAAGTGAGCTATTTTAACTCTCAAGTTACACAGTAGATTTGCTCAAATGATTAATTGTAAGCATCTCCATCCTGGATTTCTGTCTCAATCACACTGCTATTCTGTGACAGATCCAACCTGCTAGCTCTGTGCTAAAAAACAGTTACTGGCGGACATAGTCACACGTACCGGGGAGCAGTGTTTGCCTGTCCAGTAGTAGATGTATGTGTATCAATATACAGTCATCACTGAATCTTCTCCCGATATCCAATTGACCTGATGAATCTGCTTCTTTGAAGTTCTGGAAATATTCAGGATCCGGATCAGTATGCTTATAGAAACCAATGATTCTAATTAAACATTTTCTGTAGCATCAAGATGTATAGTGAAACTTCTTTGCAGAATAATTATTTAAATGTTTATATTCCAAGCATTGGATGTACATTGAAATTCATTTTGGTAGAAGAATGATTAAAAGTCTAAATTCCATGCTATTTATAAACAAATGTTAAGCTTTAATTCACTATCACATTCATATAAGATCTCTCTTGAAAGTAATGCTAATAATTGAACTTAGAATAATGAGACCCATAAGAAAATGGGGTCAACATAAAAATAATAGCCAAATATTTGGCAAATGGCTTAAAAATTTTACAGATTTTATTTCCATAGCATGGACTTTTAGAACGTATTGGTAAAATATTCACTCCTAAATTATTGTTTCATAATATCTCAATGTTTAATAATATAAGTACAAATTTTTTGGCACTTCTATGCCTTAATTTTGCTTTGTAAGAATTTCACAAATATAGAAATGGCTGACATTTTTCAAAACAACTACTAGCACAGTGCAAAACAAATCTGCTTTCTTTCCATTTTTTTTTTCTGTATTCACTCTTTCTTTTTTGCTAGGTGGCATGCATGCAGTGGTTTCATGGAGACCATACAATGCTTGAGATGATTGAGAAAAAGCGTTGCTTGTGCAAGGAAATAAAAGCTAGACAGAAAACGGAAAAGGGGCTTTGCAAACAGGATAGCATGCCTATCCTACCCAGCTGGAAGAAGAATGCAGGTGCAAAGAAGTACAGCCCTCCACCCTATTCTAAACAGCAAACGGTATTCTGGGATACTGCCATATGACTGTGTGCAGGATGGCGTGAGCTCCACGTTACTTAACACGAAGAGGGAGGTCGACTTGGTCATGTGATAAGTAACTGTTACATATCTTCTCAGTCAGAATGGAATGCCAGTGGTTCCCTGGAAAGCCCATGGGAAGCTGTGCCTATTCATGGCGAGTTCAAGATAAAATGTGTATTTCCTTGCATTTAAGGCACACTTATTTATCATGGATTATTTTGAATCCAGAAGATATTGAGATGTAAATATTTTACTAGTTTATGGGTGACACCTGAAATAATACACATTATACGTATATAAATGATAGAAATACCAAGAGTTTTACTATATGATACAATTTCGGTATTAACTGGTTTGTTATCTCTTTTATATGTCCCTTGATGCCTTTGATTATTAATTTTTGTATTTACAATGTTTTTCTTTCTTCCTACATTTGGTTTCTGTACACTAGCTCATGTATGAATTATGTTCAATCACATGATATATGATCTGGTGCTAGTAATGTAGAAGTTGACTATCACATCGTTAAGAACATCTGTTTGTTGCTTTGTACCTTTTTAAGGGTTTGATGGGAAATGAATGCCAATGTGATGCTGAATTTGGACATCCACATTGCATCAACACTGATATTTTTGCCGCATTGGCTTTGTAAGAATTTCTCTTCAAATGTCATCTTGTTTATACTAAGCAATGGTGAGTCAGACTCCAGAGAAAGTTACTAGGGTATATTTGGACATCCCAGCAGAAAACATTTTTTCAGAAATGACTTTAGGGACACATGTCCTTGCATCATTGATCTGATTGGAGGAGACCAGGGTTCACTGTGACAATGGAAGGGACAAGGAATAGAAGGAGAAACAGCATGACTGCTTTCAAGGTGAGACCAGTGGCTTTAGAGCTGCTGCAGTCGCTACTTTTGAGTAACTTTTCACGTGTATGTTTGTTTCCCCTAGAAAATGATCAACTAACATTCCATCAGATGAGTTTGCATATTTCAGTACACGAAATGCCAAGCTTTCTCAAAATCTAGATGCCTGAATGGAGTAGTATTTCATGTTAACTTTTTAACGAGTTATCACCCTATTTGGGGGGTTAACCTTTTGTGCATGTTCATCACATTCTTACCGATGATGACACCATGACCAAAGAATTATGACCAATTGTTTATTTTATTTTATTTCAAGGAAGAAACAGGAAATGCAGGGGATGGGAGATGGGGTGGATTCAATTTTTGTGGTGGTAAAGTTTAAGTTAAACAAATCATATATATCTTTTAAGAGTAACTTGTTGGTTGAATATAAATAACCCCATGGAGGAATAAAAAGGAAACTATCATATATATTTTGTATATTTAAATTGCTATTTATGCTTCCAAAAAATGGACAGTATGTGATTCTTCTTTAACAATCAATTTAGTATTATATTTCTGAGAGAAAAGGTATGTGTTTGAAGTTGTTGTCATAGTGGTTTTCCTTGTAAGGGTTTTGACAGCAATAGTACAGTGCTGCTCAGTATAACCAAATATAACAGGAAGTAGGGGAATTTTGTAATCTATATTGCTAAAGACCTAGTAATGCTTTATCAGTAATAGTTTCTTTCAAGCCTTTGAAATGTTATAAAGTAATTTTTTAATATTTTATAATTAATGTATATTTTGATGCCCAACTAGAATTCTGAAAGAATAAGGGAAATAAGGTGAGTGGGAGCATGTGTATCTGTTATGTGTGCGTGTGTACACTACACGTGAATGAGTACTCATTGGGGGAACTGTATACATAGAATGCTTACTGATGTTTTAAATTTTGCTTGTATCGTTGAGGTGGAAAAAAACAAAAGTAGAGTCACAAGTTAGTACATGAAATCATGAAGAGATCTTAAGTAGCCTAAATAGATCCTGCTGTCATATTTTACCAGTTATAGATTATGTTTCAAATCCCAAAATCAATGGAGTGCAAATCTAAGAGTGGTGAAAATGTGTTAAGGTAAAACTCAGAATTGACATTAAATGTGTTTATGACCCAAATTATTATCCTGATTTAAGTTGTTATGACCACATATACTCAGCTCATGAATTAGATATATGTAAGCCATCAATGATTAGCATCTTTATTATGATCTTGTTACACATACATACATATAGGTCATATGAATATGTCAAGCTTGATCTAATTACAATTGGATAATTCCCCTGAAATTTTCATTTAGGTAGAACACACAGGTGTGTTTTTCAAATGCCCATCATTACCATATCTCTCTGAATTAGGCAGAAGATATTTTTTAATGCTGGCCACTTGTCAAGAAGGAAATAGTTAACAAAATGATTTGTGTTGGGTTCAGCCATTTCCATTTGTTCTGTCAAACGAATGCTGTTGCCAGGTTTCATACACTCCCTTTTCAAGCAAGTTATTTTCTGAGAAGGTAGCTTGTTTGAAAATCTGACCTTAGGCAACCATTTCAATTTACTGTCTCCAAATCTTGCCTTCAGTGGGAAGTAACTGAAAGATCTGGAAAAGCAGCCTCACTGATATTTAACTTAAGAAATGATATTCTGTACCTATAAAACTTCACTGTAGTTTAGCCTATGTGGCAATAGCTATTAAATAATTAATTTCCTTTTTGTGCAGCATTTTTTTAATGTGGAAAAAAGAGGTCATTAGGATAAAAAAGAAAAATAAACTTACTCTCTGATGGCAGCCGTTTAGGGCACTTATACCTATGAATTTAGTCAAATGATAAAAAATTCCACCTACAGCCAGAGCACCATGGAGTGATAAAACTCCATATGCTATTTTTTTTTTTTTTTAAGCAGTGCCAAAGAACAAATCATATCATTGTATGGTAACCAGTTGAAAGCTTAGCCCTGTAAAAAATAATCGTTTCAGAGCAAATTTTATAGAAACAGAACTTTATTGGTTGTCAGCAAGATGCTTTTATATGTGAAAAACTTCTTAGAAGACACACATTTCTTTAGAATTGATGGAAGGGAAATATCAAATCCTGCTTTTCTATCCAATCTCAGAAGCCAGCGTTTTCTGAAGTATAACAGTAGAGTAGTTCTTTAGGTAAACACCGCCAACATTTCCCCTAGTGTTGATACTATGGAAGCAAGTTTGGAGTGAAAACTGATTGATTTGTGGGAAAGGTAATGCCCACTCCCCAAAAATAGATGTTAAAATGAAACAATGCAAAATATTAAGAAATTAAAATGTGTAGTTTTAAAGACTGTACGTATTCAGACACACGGTAATTGAATGGATATAGCCAGATACAACTTTGCTTTTCAAAGCAGTGACACTGGGACTTCAGAGACCCCAAGATCCCAAACGGGTTTCTCTCAATTTCTCTGGAGAGAAACATTTTTCTTATTACATTTTGGCTTAGGCTGTATCCTTATATCCAAAGTGGTTTGACTCTTATGAGAAAGTTTGGTGATCAAATTAATAAAACTAAACAACTATATTGTTTTATTGTTTTAATTAAATGAGACATCAGAACAATGCACATAGAATGCAATTTCAATATTACTTCTATGTTAAGCTGACTTACTCACCTAAAATTGAAAAGTAATTGTAAGCTAATTATGGCTACCTATAAAATTAAGGAAAATTTTCTATGATATTAACAGCAAATTATCTGAGATGAGAGGGAATTCACCCTTGCAAAGAAGTAAAAGTAGAATAGAAAAGCAATTCACCATTCATTGCATCCCAAACTTAAATGGAAGTGAAAAAAAAAATGATACTTATGTACTTAAGCTTAACTCACTGAATCTTCCTTGTAAGGGAAAAATTATAGCTAACTCTGGAATGTGAACAATTTGCTATTAATCCATTATTCATTTAACAGTTCATTATTGAGCAACTTATATATCAGCTATTTTAAAGCATTTCTAAAGCATTTGACATTAAGCATTCAGAAAAATGTGGTCCCTGCCTTCAAGGAGTTTCATTATATAATCATTAGTAGTTTCAAACGGAGTTTTTAAGAAGATATACAATATCATATGTGTTTGACATCTTTTATGTGTTTATGTGTTTATATGTTTCTCCTGGATCAAGTGTATAGTCAAAATAAAATGCTAAACATACTAAAGTTGATGTCTAAATATAAAATATGTTTATGTGTAAACCTCTATGTGTACACATAGGATATGTACTGCTGTCTATATAAATCAGTAAAAGAATAATCCATTTTGCCATGTTGGACTTTGAACATTATAGCTGGGGGTTTGGATTTATTTAAAACCCTTTGATATTTGGGTCAATGACATTGTAGCAAAATATGTGTTACCTGGGTAAAAATATCTGAGTATATTTCCCTTTAAATATTATAAAGTTTTAAATTTAAGGGAAAACATCTTTACAGTAATATTATTGGATTTATCTAAACCAAACCTATGTGAAAATTTTCTTGAAGTTTTCAATTATTCCCAAATATGACTGGGTTTGCCCACCCTAAAAGCATTTACATTTTCACATGTATACACCCACATACAGTATACATACTGTATATAATATATATGAAAATGTTTAGTATGCACTTCTTCTGTTTGGAACTCCTTCAGTTAACATTTATAGTGTAGCAATTTGTGTGAAGTGCACTGTGATTATAAAAGACAAAGCACAGTAAAGTCACAGGTCTTGTTATCTTGCACTAAAAATGTGTTTACGTATTTAGCAGTTGTCTGTTTACTTTCTTGCTCTTTTCAAAAATGGAAACAAATAGCTATTGAGAAAAATGACATCAAATGATACGTTTTTTAGTGGATAATGACACTATGCTTTTGAAAGACAGGGTTTTTAAAAGAAACCATTTAACATCGATTCCAACATCACATGTTTACCGTATTTAAAAATCTGAATGTCATATTGCATTTTTCATAAGTCATTAAAAATGTCAGGTGTGTGCCTGAAAAGTTGTGCAAATAAGCATTAGATAACAGATTTCTCTACTCGTGGTGTTAGCCATTTCTATATACATATTAATATAAACACTGATGTTTTAATTTCTTTTAATTTTTGTACTTGATTTTTTAGGTCATATGTAATTATAAATGTACTTTGATACTACTGAAGTAACCAGGTGTTGTTTGGAAGCAAATTGTTTTCTTTAGTGCATTGGCAATATTTTGCAATACTTTTGTGCTTATTTATTTGTGCTCCCGTGTAATTATAATAAAAGCAATAGTTTAAATTAGTTGACTTTGTTGTTGCTGGTATTTATTCATCAAGAAACAAGATTAGTAAGAAATCTTTCAAAGAAAAATTGCACACATTTTTCCATGTTTCCAGTTGCCTGTGAGATTGTCTGGTAAATGACTCTTGCCTGTGAGTCCTTGAAGACTGAGGCTTTCACCCTAGTTATGTGACGCTCAATTGTCCTTAGTCACCCTCTGGCTTCTGCTTCAAATGGGAGATCCAGTAAATACGAGGAAACTACATTTTTTCTTTCATATGCACCTAATTCCAATTAAATGATTCAGTGTGTATCTAAAGTGTTCTGAAGGCACTAAAGGGAAAAAAAAAACCCAGCAATCCTAGACTGGTATTCATAGAAAAGATATTCATTTATTTAAAAGGTGTTTAACACACTCATTTGTTCAGCCATACTTCTAGAATTAATCTGGCTTAAACGGGGAGCAAGAAATCAATCCTGAAGTCATTGACAGGACTGATGCTAAAGCTGAAGCTCCAATACTTTGGCCACTTGATGTGAAGAGCTGACTCACTGGAAAAGACCCGCCTCATTGGAAAAGACCCTGATGCTGGAAAAGATTAAAGGCAAGAGGAGAAGGGAGCAACAGAGAATGAGACGGTTGGATAGCATCACCGGCCCAGTGAACATGAGTTTGAGCAAACTCAGGGAGATAGGGAAGGACAGGGAAGCCCGGTATGCTGCAGTCCATGGGGTCACAAAGAGTCAGACATGACTTAGTGACTAAACACTAACAAAATAGGGAGCAAGTCAGTCTGTTTAATGTTACTGGAGTGTTGGTAACTAAAGTGAGTGTCTGAAATATATACAAAACAAGGTTCTGGAGTGCAGCAAACTTATAACAAATGTGCATTTGTCATACAGCAGCCTCCTTTAATAGTTTCTAATGGTTTCTTAATCAACTACTTACATCTTCTCTTATATATCGGATTTCAGAGTAATGTATTATAATTTCAAAATTTCTCACAAATTATTTCCATGTTCATTCTTCAAAGGAATCTAATTTATTCCCACTCTTGATTTCCACTTCTCTAGCTACTCAAAGGCTCTCTATCACCCTACCTCTTGGTTGAACAAGAAATAACTAACCATACTTTCCATTGTCAACACTTCCAACTTCCATTCATCTCAGCTCATGACAAGTGCCCCATATTCTGAATTCTCTCCTATTCTCCCTGCTCTCCCTCAGACTCATTGTTTCCAGTGATCTCAGAGTAGAAGAATGGACACTTTCGAATTGTGATGCTGGAGAAGACTTTTGAGAATCCTTTGAGCAACAAGGAGATCAAACCAGTCAATCCTAAAGGAAATCATTTATTGAATATTGAGTATTCATTGGAAGAAATGATTCTTAAGCTGAAACTCTAATACTATGGTCACCTGATGTGAAGAGCCACCTCATTGGAAAAGACCCTAATGCTGGGAAAGAGTGAAGGCAAAAGAAGAGAGTCACAGAAGATTAGATGGTTGGATGGCATCACCAACTCAATGGACAGGAGTCTGAGCAAACTCTAATAGATAGTGAAGGACAGGGAAGACTGGGGTGCTGCACTCCATGGGGTTGCGAAGAGTTGGACAGGACTTAGAGACTGAACGATCCACCTACACATTTATTTAAACCCCGCATTACTATTATATAAATTAAAGAAGTTCATATTAAAGCACAAAACACAGCAAGATATATGGTGGAGCTGTATGACAACTATAAGGGGAAAAATAAAAGATTAAGGCATTATATTAAAAGTATCCAGAAATGATTTTACTTCACAAAATGAATACAATGATGCCCTAAGTTCATAATCAATCATAATAGCAACACAATTATTACATACTTCATGGTAAAAACTGAACTGTTGATGAATTTGTTTTGCTTAATTCCTATCTCAGCTCTATAATTATATTTATTTTCTAGGTAAACTTGTTGACATTTGTAGAACTTGCCCCAACTTATACAGATAGTATAGATTCTAAACATTCAAGCTAAGCTTGCTGCTGCTGCTGCTAAGTCACTTCAGTCGTGTCCGACTCTGTGTGACCCCATAGACGGCTGCCCACCAGGCTCCCCCATCCCTGGGATTCTCCAGGCAAGAACACTGGAGTGGGTTGCCATTTCCTTCTCCAATGCATGAAAGAGAAAAGTGAAAGTGAAGTCTCTCAGTCTGTCCAACTGTTAGCGACCCCATGGACTGCAGCCCATCAGGCTACTCCATCCATTGGATTTTCCAGGCAAGAGTACTGGGGTGGGGTGCCATTGCCTTCCCCGCAAGCTAAGCTTATCTGATTCTAAAACAAAGCCATGGCAACAGAGCCTCTCATTTAAATTAGTGTCAGTTTGCTATTCACTGTTTGCAGAAATTCAAACATACATTTTGAACATTACAGAAAAGCTATACACTAGCTGCCTGCTAAGTCACTTCAGTTGTGTCTGGCTCTTTGAGACCCTATCAACAACAACTCACCAGGCTCCTCTGCCAATGGGATTCTCCAGGCAAGAATACTGGAGTGGGTTGCCCTTTCTTACTCCAGGGGACCTTCCTGACCCAGGGATGGAGCCCAAGTCTCTTTTGTCTCCTACATTGGCAGGCAGGTCCTTTACCACTAGCGCCACCTGGGAAGTGTGTCAACACTGGTACTAACTCATCTAACTTCGATATACTTATTTTAATACCAAAGAGGCCATCTTTTCCCCTACAGTGGAATAAAGTTCACTGTTCAGGCTCAGTGAAGAGGACTATAGTGTTTTTTTTTTCCATTATTAATAATTTCATATCAGTCTTTAACTGGCTGCAAGGAGAGTCAAATGAGTTCACTAAGGTCAAGTAGTAAATTGGCTCTTAAAGGGATTTTGCCTATACATTTTCCTTAGGGTAAGTACAGCCACACTATGTTAAGTTTCTTGATATGTTTCAAAGTGCCTTCTCAGCTCCATTCAACAAAAGGTTTATGGGCTTAAGGATGTACTTTGTTTTAGGGAATGCATCCATGAAAATTTTCTTATTCTTTCTTTAGGGACGAGACTGGGTCATGTCATTTAAAATGGAAGGGATGGGGGAAAAGAATAACAGAGTCACACCTGGTTTTGAAAGAACTGGGCACTGATACCTCCAGATTTTTCAGCAACTTTTCCTCACAAACATCCATGAAATATGCTACTCATATGACACTAAGACAGAAAAAAACTTTGTTATTATTTTAGTTACATAGTTAAGAAGTTTTAGTACATTTAAAGTGTAATGCTAGCATATTAAAATATTTGACTTCTTTCACTGAATAAATAATTTTTTTGCCAACCGCTTGGTGTGAGGGGGATCTTAATTCCCTTATCAGGGATGGAACCTATGCACCCTACAGTGGAAGCTCAGAGTTTTAACCACTGGAGGGCCAGGGAAGACCTGAAGGAATTATTCTTGAGTGCTCCTGTGCAAATTGAAGCAATGATGAGAATTTGGTACTGAATAAACGACAACTCTGCTCCTCTTAGAGTTTACACAGTGGATACAATTACTAGTCTTACTAAATTGGTGGCTTCCTGGCTGGCTCAGCCATAAAGAATACATTTGCAATGCAGGGGACCCAGGTTTGATCCCTGGTCAGGAAGATCCCCTGGAGAAGGAAATGGCAACTCACTCGAGGATTCTTGCTGGGAAAATTCCATGGACAGAGGAGCCTGACAGACTATAATCCAGGGGGTCGCAAGAGTCAGACAGGACTCAGTGACTAAATCACCAAGTTAGCCCCCTTATTCAGACCTCAAGAATTGCAAGGTGTGGTGTTCAGATGATATTCAGATGTGGCAACATTCAGAAGTATTTGAAAGGCGGAAAGGCAGCTGCTGTGAGGCCATAGGATTATGCTATCTCTGCCAGGGAAGGCTTTTTTTGCCTCACCCTCCTCACTGCCTTGGGGTTTGACACCTCTGTATTAGAGACCACACATATACACATATTGCTTCCTTGCTAAATACACACTTTGCTTTTTACGATGGAAAGTTTCTGAAGAGAAAAAGACTACTGAGACCACGTGGAGATGATTACACATCTCTGATGATAATTATGTCAAAATGGGCTGCTGGCTGGAGGATCCTCCAGACTTTATCTAAGACTAGCATCCAAATGTTTGTCATACCCTAGAAAATTCCTGGTTTCTCTTAGTCTACAATGCTAATCGCGTTGTCCAGGTTCCAAACCGTTCAACTTGTTTCCAGAAAACTTCCAGCTTCAGTATCAAACTATAGTGCCCTTTTGCTTCCCAGACCCCAGCATCGTTTATCAACAATCTCAAATTCAAAAGACTGTATGCATTGGGTAAGAAAAAGACAAGTCTCTATTGTCAAGTATTGAAACAGTCAATAATAAAGTTGGGCTTGAAAAAACTGGAAACTGAAAGGGATGGTAGATGACAACATAAACTTAGACATGAAGATGTGTCTGTAAGGGAAAAACACAAGAGTAGGAATATAGTAAGTTTTTAAAATAGCATTTGTAGTGTTATTTAGTTTTGGAAAAAGTACAATTTATCCCAAAGATGGCTAGGAAGGAATTTTTAAGGAAATTTACCTCTTTTTTTTTTTTTTTTTCTGAATGTGTGGCTTTCTTTCACATTTATATCAGGAGTCTACAAAAGAGTCCTTTGGGAAACTTGATCAAAACTGTTTAGGAAGGGAAACAAGACAGTGAATCAAGGCATAGAAAATGAATAAAGTGAGCACAAAGAAGCAAGGAAAGGGTAAGGTCAAAAATTATTGACAGTATTTTTTGATGACTCCTTATAGCTTTTTCTTCCTGCTTTGTAGATGTATTATTAATTAAATCTAAAGAGATAGTGTTTGTGGGATTGTCAAACTTCTGAAATAAAAAGATTTTGATGTGTTGAGGAGCCCTACCAGCCACAAATACAGTGAACAGGTGGTCAGGGAGGGGAAGGGCCAGATATGCTGAGGAATTTATACACCAGGCAAGAAGTAAAACATATCACTTGCAATATCTAAGAATCAAGGCATAGGTGGAATTTAGGAATACATGGGTCTAGTATAAAAGGTATCCATGACACCTTCCTAAACTTAGAAAAAAAATAACAGCTATAAAGTATGAAATACTTCAGCTCCCTGACCTTCCCTTATCTTTTCAAATGAAAAAATAAGTAGAATAAATAATAAGCAACAAACAGTCTATGGATAAGAGATGAGAGACACTTTATGATAATTTTAGCAAATGTTGATTTAGATTTCTAGGAAACAGATTCACAGGCTACATGTTATATTTACCACCCATATCTTAGATATTCTCATATCTTTTAGAATATGATTATTATAATATTTGGGGCTCAATGATAATGAATTTGCCAGCCAATGTAAGAGATGCGAGTTCAATCCCTGGGTTAGGGAGATCCCCTGGAAGAGGGCATGCAATCCACTCCAGTATTTTTGCCTAGAGAATCCCCAGAACACAGGAGCATGGCAGGCTACAGTCCATAAGGTCACAAAGAGTTGGATACTACTAAAGTGACTGAGTATATTATATATATATATATTTAAAGAGCCTATAATGGAAAGGCATCTAAAAATAATGTATATAATATCGAATGTTTTCATATTCTTTTCTATTATAGGCTATTACAAGATACTGAATAGAATCCCCTGTGTTATACATAAGATTCTTTTGTTTATAAACTACTTAAAATCTTAAGGACATATGTCCACACAGAAATGACTAGATAATAGAAAGTCAAAGACAACTGTGAAAGCGATCAATTCATATCATCTCAGCTCCAAATATAAAAGTGATGCTCACCTTCATAGAGTTTTAATGGCACCTTACAGGGATATTTCCAACTTACCCAGGGTCTGTGGACCATCTCTGGCCCAAGACAGCTCAGTAAACTACTCTGCTATCCATTGAGCCACAACCATACTCTAATGAGTTCTGAATCCCAGCATTGATGAAAGAAATCCCATCATCCACATCTGTTCCTTCCTTAGGTTATATCTCTCAGCCCTAAGGTAATTTTTAGAATTCTCTTGAGTGCTGTATATCTTTTCCTCTGTTACAGTTAATGCTTCTTTACATCAAAATTTGCCTATTCAAATGATTATGTGTTGCTATCTCCTGAGTGGGCTTCCCTTGTGATTGGATCTCCTCACTGGAACAATGATTTTCTATTCTTCTTTACTATTGTTATGTTGCTCATTTTTCATGAACACTTTTCTGAACTATTACCTAGAATGCCAATAAAATAAATATATATTTCATAAAACTTATAGGATCTTGTTAATATTGATGACAACAAAACATTTGAAACTGATGGTGGGCTTTTTGAGCCAAATTTAATTGGTCAGTTTTGGCGCCACTTATTTGTTATAAGTAGCTTGATAAATTCTGAATATATTTTATTAGAATACTCAATCTCTTCTTGTTAAAAGCAAACACTTATTTGAGTTTCATTAAGCAATCTGATTTCATTCCTGTTTTATTATTTTTTGTTAGTATTAACTGAAATTAAATTTAACACACTTGATTTTCTTCTTGAGAATGGTCAGTCATTATCCTCATAAAAAAATTGAACACATAGAAGAACTGACCTTTAGCTGGGATAAAAAATATTCAGTTCATTGCAACCATTCTAACTCTCACTAACAAATGTAACTGGTTTGGGAGTTAAAGTTTCCATAGGAGACAGTAAAGATGATGAGGGGACTGCATCTGTATTTTCTCTGTCATTCTACAGAAAAACAAAGTTGGCTTCTTTCACTATACATTGTAAATTGTTATGGAAGATAAAAATGAATGAATAAATAGATAATAAATTCCAGTAGAGCTTCTATCCTGGAGAAAACAAAGCTCCATGATGGTAACAAAAACTTCATAATTACTGTCTAATTTTATAAAATAAATGAATGCAAACATTTTATAACCTAATTTTTAAATACAGGAGGTGAACATTTCCTTTGTGACACTTGATAAATTTTAGGACGTGTCATGATTTTCTGAAATATCATGGTGGTGGTGGTAGTTTAGTCACTAAGTTGTGTTCTGTGTATCATAGCCTGCTAGGCTCCTTGGTCCACGGGATTTCTTAGGCAAGAATACTGGAGTAGTTGTCATTTCCTTAATGGCACAAATATAACACATACAATTTCTTCTCCATTGTAATATTTCTTTCTTTCGGCGGGATCTCCAAAAGCTTCTTGGTCTCTCTCTCCTTGGTTTCACCTACTCCCTCCCTAGGGATGGAGAAATGGCATATGATTTTTACGTTGGGACTAACACCTGTCTCACAGGCCTTTCACATCAAGGCAAGCATTCTCATCAACTACTATTTGAAGTTCATTGAATCTGAAAGGAGACTTTTGGCTTTAACGATAATTGTCATCTCATGTCTCATGACTATGAAAACTTGCATATGGTTAAAGGTAAGTTAAATTCATATTTGATATAGTAAATCTTTTCTTCTCGACTTCACAAACCTTATTTTTTCTTGAAAAAGATCTTTTGTTGGAAACATACTTGTGCATTTTCTAGATCAGGAAGCAGGACATTTTATATACTACATGTATTTAAGGGTTCTCTTGGAAAAAAATACAACTGGAAAGGGGGGCACATTGGGTCCATGTCTACTGAGCAGGAGTGGGCTGGTGCTGAGCAGCTCATCTTGTATACAAGGCTGATCCACTCCCACTTATCCCATGGTCTTTCCCTCCCTGTTGCCTTACTCCAGCCCCTTCATTCAGAGATGTTAATAACCTGACACCTGCTTGAACTTTCTGTTTCGGGCACTTTGTTGGTTTTCCTTCAGAATGGTGTGTATTCTTAGAATGAATAAACACCATGACCATCGACTCATTTCATGAAACTTGTTTTTATGAGGATAATGACCAACCATTCTCAAGAAGAAAATTCACTCATTAGCAAGCAGAGTGCCAATCGTGTAAATATGTCACTTCTTTCCAAATGTTCAAAGATTCAGGTCTTTCAGAAGCAGATGCTGAAATAGAATTTAAGGTGCAAGATGTGTGTTAGAGATCCACACATGGGAAGAGGATAGAAGCAGAACTGGGTGGAGAACAAAACTGAACAATTGTGGGCAACCTGGCAAGGCAATCTGGAGGGAGTTCTGAAGCCAGGGACAATCCCACCTGGGCCAAAATGGCTTGACATTGACACCTTCTGGCTTCCCAGGTGGCACTAGTCTCTTGCAGCAGATGCAAGAGACTGAGGTCCGATCCCTGGGTCAGAAATATCCCCTGGAGAAGGAAATGGCAACCCACTCCAGTATTCTTGCCTGGAGAATCCCAGGGATGGAGGAGTTCACACAGCAGTAACAGTGGAAGCAGGTCCTCTGTAGCTGGAGATGTCTGCTGCCTGCAGCCCCTGCAGAAAGCTGAAGTCTNCCTGGGTCAGAAATATCCCCTGGAGAAGGAAATGGCAACCCACTCCAGTATTCTTGCCTGGAGAATCCCAGGGATGGAGGAGTTCACACAGCAGTAACAGTGGAAGCAGGTCCTCTGTAGCTGGAGATGTCTGCTGCCTGCAGCCCCTGCAGAAAGCTGAAGTCTTTCCTAATGGCTGCCCAACAGCATATCACAGGCTCTATCACACAAATTAATCTGCAATTCAATACTCTTGAGACTTCCCTGGTGGTCCAGTGGTTAACCCTCTGAACTTCCACTGCAGTGGGGCATGGGTCAGTTCCTGGTCAGGAACTATGATCTTGCATGCTGTGCAGCCAAATAAATAAGCAAGCAAATAAAATAAAATGCAATACTCAAATAAATTTTGTGTCACATTTGAAGAGCTGACTCTAAATTCATCTAGGATAAAGGAAAAATGTGTGAGGATAAGGCAATATGATGTTTAAAATGAACAATAGAGAAGAATTTGCTCTATCAGATTTTAAAATATATTATGAAACTACAGTAATGAAATAGATTCATATTGGAAGAAAGGATATAATAGAGGAAAACAAAATGAAAAAATAGGGGTCAGGAATAGAGTGCAGTGCATACTGGAAATAAACCTAAAATGAGTGTGGCATGTGGGGAAAAAATAGATTATCCAACAAATCACATGGGAGTAATTGTTCATTCTTTTGAACAAAAACATATGTTCATTCATTAAAATTCACCCTGTAATTCACTAAAATAAATTCTAGTTCCATTTAAAAGTTAAAAATGAAACAACTTCCAAAACTTAAAATGGCATTTTATAAATACTTTAAGTTACACTAAAACATAATTCATTTTGTAATGCTTTGCTGAGTAGAGAAAAGCATCTTAAGCCCAAATTCCATATCTACCAAGAAGACAAAACTTACTATATATAGTGAAAGCTCTGTGTATAAAAGACACCAAAAATAAATTAAAGGCAGTGATAGACTAGGAGAAAAATATTTGCACCATATACGACACACTCACTATAAGGATGTGTAGCACATGAGTCCCTATAACTGTATATGTAAAAGAAAACGAGATGAAATATCGATAAAGCTTATTGACAAGTATTCATGGTAGATTAAAAATAGCTAATATACATAAAGCCAAATCAATTATCAGAAAGAAACTTAGTGGTAGATATTTTTAACTTATCAGATCCTGTGAAAATTAAATTATTGATATATATCCAATATTGGCTACAACATGGGTTAATGTGTTCTCATGACTATTTCTACTAGTATCTATTCTGACAACTTTTTTATAGAACACGTTCAGCAAAATCTACCAAAACTGACTTTGCATAAAATCTGCCTTGGGTATAAAAATGTAAGATAAAAATGTTAAGAGTGTCTCTTGTCACTGTTTTATATACAGGGACAATTGGAAGCAACGATATCGATTTCATTATGAGAGGTGATTGAATTAAAAATCATATTAATACATAGATACTCTTTCAATGAGTCAAGAAATGTTGGAGTCTGCAGGAGTAACACATCACTCCAGAAACCCAGTGGCTCAAAGCACAAGGTTATTTCCTACTCACACACAGGAGCTCTGTCTTGAGTGCTTATCACCTAGGACCCAGTCAGAGGGTCCAGATGTCAGTTTGGAGAATTAGACTGTCCCCTGGCTTCCTCTTAAAATTGATCCAGTTCTCTCTCACTCAGATTTTATTCACAGGGCCACACCCAACCTCAAGGACACCCCAGACTATATAATGCCTGTAAAGACTATTAGAAACTACCAAGTTACCATACAATGGAATAAAATATTTACAACTAGAAAGAATGGGGCAGATAAGTACATTCATATGTCAATTAAAAAGCCATTCACTTCTCCACTATATTTAAATTCCATTGCCATTTGAAAACCCATATTTCTATATGTGCATATATATTGGTGTAAACAGACAAAGATTTGAAATCATAATGTATTAAAAAGAAGAAATGGTACATTTGCTGATCAAGAACAAGGAGGGATACTTTTATTTTGACTTTATATATGGCAATATACTTTTCAACATGTAATTGTAGGAATGAATCTATATATTATTTGCTTGATTTAAAAATAAAAGTACCACAGATTCTTGAATCTTCTCCCACTTCTTCAGATGGGAAAAATATGTCAAGAAGCAAACTGGAACAATGAACTATCTAAATTTTGTATGTCCTGAGAAATTTTTGTGTAGATTGCTGAAGATGCCAAGCTTTTATTAGCTGTTCCCAGATGAAAGAGTCATTAATCATTTTTTTTTTTATCAGACCAAAGTGTATCAGAGTAAACTGTAGTCTCTTCCTGGTGGCCCACCACTTCTTAAAACAAGAGCTATTTAGGAAAAAAATTGTGACCCATTTAACTTAATAATCATCATTTTCTACATACATACAGATACAGAGCTGTTAATTGTCCTAAGCTAATTTGGTGGGCTTCCTCAATTATTAGGTTGCTTCAACAGGCATGAGTAACTTCTGTAGTTAAAGGCAGGTGAGAAATCCATGGCCACACCTTGCTGTAGATGACCTGTTACACAAGTCTTTAGAATTTGCCACACTTGCAAATAGCAATTAACAAGTGGACCCAAATATGGTCATGTACTTGGTTTGCAATCAGTTTCACAAGTTCCCTGAAGTCTCAGCTCTAAAGAACATCTTGTAGGAAAGGTTGGCAAGAGTAAGATGAGAAGGTATTCAAGGATAGGTGTCAGCTACTCCCAGTCAGCTCAGGTGACACAATCCTATGAAAACAACTAGACCCATGGCTACACTCTGAAGTTGCCCTTAAGCCTAGTGCCTTCTGAAAGCTTAGTCTCCTGGTCTTGCTGGATTTTGAGACTGAGGTTATACAAGGGTGCAGTTGCTGGTCATGACTGCACCTTAAACGTGACTCCTTTCACCAATGGAAGCGTGTTCCTGAAACCCATTCTGCTAAATTAACAGCCTTCTGATGGGAGTGGAAATAAAGCTGATTGGTGTGCTCTTGTGGCTATCTCTGGAATGTGTCTTCTGATTAGAGTCTGTGTGATCCCCTTCTTGTGGACTGTGCACTCTTTATTAAGGAAAATAAAATATTTACTATTCATTATGTGGATACAGATTTAAACAAACACAAAGATACCACTGCCTGTGCTGAAGTGTTTGAAAGTAAGTTACATTCACTACAACTCCTGGTATGTCTAGGGTGCGGTGGCAGAGATGACCAAAGTCAGAGATAAGGAAGTGGTGTGTATTACTGTAGCCAATTTACATACAATAATTTACTCAAATAATCGACCTGCTTTATTATCACATGTGGAGGAGGAGAGCGAAAAAGTTGGCTTAAAGCTCAACATTCAGAAAACGAAGATCATGGCATCTGGTCCCATCACTTCATGGGAAACAGATGGGGAAAGAGTGGAAACAGTATCAGACTTTATTTTTTTGGGCTCCAAAATCACTGCAGATGGTGACTGCAGCCATGAAATTAGAAGACGCTTACTCCTTGGAAGAAAAGTTATGACCAACTTGGATAGTATATTCAAAAGCAGAGACATTACTTTGCCGACTAAAGTCTGCCTAGTCAAGGCTATGGTTTTTCCTGTGGTCATGTATGGATGTGAAAGTTGGACTGTGAAGAAAGCTGAGCGCCGAAGAATCGATGCTTTTGAACTGTGGTGTTGGAGAAGACTCTTGAGAGTCCCTTGGACTGCAAGGAGATCCAACCAGTCCATTCTGAAGGAGATCAACCCTGGGATTTCTTTGGAAGGAATGATGCTAAAGCTGAAACTCCAGTACTTTGGCCACCTCATGCGAAGAGTTGACTCATTGGAAAAGACTCTGATGCTGGGAGGGATTGGGGGCAG
>SJYX01015235.1:60598-71858 GCA_006410675.1 Oreotragus oreotragus | reverse complement strand
ACACAAGATAAAATCCAATCCTCTATCTCATTCTTCATACCTGCTTCAGAAGGTCTTTATAACCCAACTAGACCTTTCTCCATAAAAGTCTTCAGCAAGTCCCAACTGCCTAAAGACAGTGTTTCCACTTTGTAAAGTGACCAGTTGACCAATCTGTTGTGTCCATCCATTGAGCAACCATGCTAAACTTTTGTACTTACTGAAAGTGAAATTTGCTCAAATGTGATCCACTCTTTGCGACCCCATGGACTGTCTAGTCCTGGAATTCTGCAAGCCGGAATACTAGAGTGGGAAGCCGTTCCCTTCTCCAGGGGATCTTCTCAACCTAGGGATCAAACCCAGGTCTCCCACATTGTAGGCACATTCTTTACCAGCTGAGCCACCAAGGAAGCCCACTTACTAAAATAATCTATTCAAATAATTAGTCCTTTCTGTAGGAATTGGGCCTTATCCAATATAGATAGCAGGATTTTGACACACATTTATTTATTGAATGAATGAATGAATGAAGAGATTATAAAGCCATACAACTCTGCTGTTTGATTCCAGAAATAGATAGCATTTATTCTATTCCTAAGCATCTAAAATTTATATAATCTGTTTCTATGGCTTATACATCCAATCTGATGAGAAAGTAAAAACCACTTTTTCCCAGCATGTTTGAGACTCTGATTAGAATAGAGTCATACTGTTGATTCTAAATATATATTTTTTGAATGAGTTAATACTTGGATGGCTAAATAGATGAATGGATTAATACGTGTTCATTCTGAGCTCAAGAACTCCTATTAAACACAGTTAATTAAATTTAACTGCTAGCTGTATTTGAGTTTTCTTATTTTAGAATTAAAAACTTCAATTTCTAGAATAGTTTAAATGTCTAGGTATTCTTAAAATAAGTGATATTTAAATGCAAAATGGAAGCCAAAACTCAGGTATTCAACGTTTTATCTATTGTAATTCACAGTGTGAAAGCTTTTTCTCTGTTAAAAGCATTCACCCCCAAACATTAGTCTCCTTTTCAACCTTTGTTTGTTCTTGCTATGGTAATGATACAGAAGATCCTAGCTCACCAGGAGTTGTAAAGAGTCTCAGTAACATCACCCAGGAGCATGGATGCTGTGGAGGTTTTCTAAAGAAACGAGGACTGAGGACCAGGCAGCCTGAAGTATGTGGGATTAATGCAGATGGTAAATGATAATGGCTAGGATTTAACAGTAGCAAGACAACTAGGAGAGAAATTCTGTGGGAAGATCTGACTGTACATGTAAAGCAAATAAGAAAAGGCCTCAATAAATTGGGCTATAATTACTGCAGCTTGCACATATTTTTAATGCTGGGGCCAACTATGAGAACAGGACCAGAGGTTGGTGGATATGAACCAGCTTCCAGCTTCTATGTTTCTTTTATTTATCTTCATTCTTTCCACATTAATACCATCTTGGTTGTAATTCACTGAAGATAGGAGGTGCACATCTGCTACTTTCTGTTTGAGTGTAGGGGTGTTGGGAGCCTCTGGGTGTAGCTGTCATGAAGAAAAATGGCTTGGTCTTCAGGTAAGCAAATGAGCTCATCTCATTTCAGTTATAGAATTTATGTTTCCCATTTAGTTCTAAGAAGATGCTATAAAAATCTTGATAATTGCCTAGAGGCAGAACGCTGTAACAAACCTTATTCTTCTCTCTTATGCCACTGCTTGGATTTTGACAGTAGAGTCTCAGATATAATTATTAAGTCAAATAAACAAAATACGGCAAAGGGAGTGGTTCAATTAGTGGTAACCAATAGGAACAATTAATGAATGAGTCAGATCATGAAGTCAAGAAAGAACTTAAATTTTATTTGTTGTTTCCAGATGGAGATTACAGTTAAAATAATAGGTCTATGCCTGGACAAGACCATGGTTTCTTTGTACTTTAAACAGGCCTCTGAGTTGGTTTGGACCTTAGCGATTGTATCACTGGTTTGGTAAGATAAAATAGCCTAAGATTTCCATAGGTCACTCTGGGGTTCTTTTGTCTGGGCTGATTTTGACCTTAGCCTTGATAACCAAGTCATAGCTGTAAGTTGCACTCATTGCAGAAATGACATTAAAAATTATATATTTTAGTTTGTGATCCTCTATTTTCTTTCCTCTCTAAGAAACTTTCAGCGTCCCAAGGAAAGGGCCATGTATGTTCTCTCTGCTGTAATCCACCTGTGCTTGACACGAATGGTGCTTCTTTAATGGGTGTATAAAAGAGGGATGATGTGAATTTGAAGACTCAGTGTTTGAAAAAACAAGTCATTTAAAGACAGAATAAATGTTAATCATTGAAAGCGAAAGTCGCCAATCCTGTAGGACTCTTTGTGACTGGAATTCTCGAGGACAGAATACTGGAGTGGGTAGCCTTTCCCTTCTCCAGGGTATCTTCCCAAACCAGGGATTGAACCTAGGCATCCCACATTGCAGGCAAATTCTTTACTAGCTGAGCCACAAGGGAAGCCCAAGAATATTGGAATTGGTAGCCTATTCTTTCTCCAGTGGATCTTCCCAACCCAGAAATTGAACCAGGGTCTCCTGCATTGCAGGCGGATTCTTTACCAACTGAGCTATCATTGGTGGTAGCAAAAAAAAAAGGGGGGGGGGGTTTGGCAAAACTCAAGCAAAAATTAAGTAAAGTTTTCTGAAAATGGAATAATTCTTTGTGCGCTGGGGAGTTGTCTTTTATTTAGAGAAAACTCTGTTGGCTTGCAGTAACAAACAAAGAGCAATGCTCACTGCACACAGTCTCCTATGACACACCCTCCCATGGCCACTTGGGCTTTTCCCAGTCACTGGGCCTTCTCTTGGGGCTCCCTTGGTGGCCCAGCAGTAAGAATCTGCAGGCCAATACAGGAGAGATGGGTTTGGTCTCTGGTTCTGCAAGATGCCTTGGAGAAAGAAATGACAACCCACATGAGTATTCTTGCCTGGGAAATCCCATAGACAGAGGAGCCTGGGGGGCTACAGTCCATGGGGTTGCAAAGAGTTGGACATGACTTAGCAAGTGAATAACAACTGCAACAAGGGTCTCCTCTTGGTTCCCCAGCCCACTTGTACTCCCCACTGTGTCCTTTCTGAGTCTATATATTTCTTTAGACAGGACAGTCCCTCTTTCTGGGATCCTTATGCCCTTTTTGCAGGTAATCTCATTATCATTCTCTAAATTTTACTTCATTTCCTTTATCTAAGAATATTGTTCCCAACATGGTCTTGTTTCTTTTTAAAAAAAATTTTGATAGGAGTATAGTAGTGTTACAATGTTGTGTTACTTTCTACTACATGGCAAAGTGAATCAGCAATATGTACACATATATCCCCTCTTTTTGAGTTTCCATCCCATTCAGTCACCACAGAGCAGTGATTAGAGTTCTCTGTGCTAACAGTCAGTTCTCAACAGTCATCTATTTTAGACATAGTGTCAGTAGCATATATATGCCAATCCCAATCACCCAATTCATCCCAGTCCCTAAATTTTAAAGTTAAATCTCTTGAACATCCATTTAGTACTTATTGACCCCACACTCTTTTTCCAACCTCATCCCTTTGGCAACTATCTCACTGAATTTGCATTTTCCTATTTCCCAAGGGCCACTGAAGTCAAAGATAATTTTTTTTTCATCTCATTGGATCCCTAGAATCTAGGGTAGACCTGATGCTTATCAGGGTACCTATAAATATTGGTAGGATGAATAGATACTTGAATCCTGGCCTAAGCTTTAAAAGTCACCTGTGATGGATAATTTTATGTGTTAACTGAACTGAATCACAAAATGCACAGATATCTGATCAAACATTAATCTGGGTGTTTCAGAAAGTGTGTTTTGGGATGAGCTTAACATTTCAGGTAAAGACCTGAATAAAATTAAAGGGCTAACCTTCCCTCAAGTAAGAAACAATCCTTATCTAACACATCTGCTTTTCCTATCCTTAGATTTGAACTAAAAATTTTCNCATTTAGTACTTATTGACCCCACACTCTTTTTCCAACCTCATCCCTTTGGCAACTATCTCACTGAATTTGCATTTTCCTATTTCCCAAGGGCCACTGAAGTCAAAGATAATTTTTTTTTCATCTCATTGGATCCCTAGAATCTAGGGTAGACCTGATGCTTATCAGGGTACCTATAAATATTGGTAGGATGAATAGATACTTGAATCCTGGCCTAAGCTTTAAAAGTCACCTGTGATGGATAATTTTATGTGTTAACTGAACTGAATCACAAAATGCACAGATATCTGATCAAACATTAATCTGGGTGTTTCAGAAAGTGTGTTTTGGGATGAGCTTAACATTTCAGGTAAAGACCTGAATAAAATTAAAGGGCTAACCTTCCCTCAAGTAAGAAACAATCCTTATCTAACACATCTGCTTTTCCTATCCTTAGATTTGAACTAAAAATTTTCAGCTTACCAACTGCAGGTCCCGGGACTTGTCAGCCTCCATTCTCACACGTGTCAATTTCTATTGGTTCCATTTCTTTCGAGAATGCAGATTAATATGCCACTCATTAGTCAAAACAAATAACCTGGGATCTTTTTCTCTTTAATTTTCTAAGTATCCTGATATTTTCTTTTCTATTATAAAAAATAGTGATCTAGGTGACTGAAGTTTTAAGATAAGTATCTTTGATGTACTGCTGTTGCTGCTGCTGCTAAGTCACTTCAGTCATGTCCGACTCTGTGCAACCCCATAGAGGGCAGCCCACCAGGCTCCCCCATCCCTGGGATTCTCCAGGCAAGAACACTGGAGTGGGTGGCCATTTCCTTCTCCAATGCATCAAAGTGAAAAATGAAAGTCAAATCGCTCAGTCATGTCCGAGTCTTCGCGACCCCATGGACTGCAGCCTACCAGGCTACTCTGTCCATGGGATTTTCCAGGCAAGATTACTGGACTGGGGTGCCATTGCTTTCTCCGCTTTGATGTACTAGTATTAGTTTTTTCCTTCCTTACCTGGATCATTTTCTAGTTTTTCCTTACTTCTAATAACAAGTATGACATGTTTTTTAAACTAAAAACAAGCAAATGCAGAGAAAGAGAAAAACCTTTTACTTCAGAACTTGACACGTATTTCTTCTAAAAAATATACTTAATATTTCTTCACGTAAGTATATAACCTATTGCTCTGTCAATTATTTTTCATTGAATCAAATTTATTGCTCAGTATGAGCTTTGGAGATTTCAGAGATTATCTCTGTATTTCCAGTGGTCAATCATTATTAAAGGATTTTGTAAAACTTCAAATAATTTACATTAGCTCAAAAACAGGTTTGTGTTTGTATAAAAAAATTAACATCCATTGATATGCTAAAAGAGAAACTGTTATATATAGAATTAAAATATCAAGGATATTAAGGCCAATATTTGGGGAACAAAAGTACAGTAAAGCTAGAGTAATTTAGAATTTGGTTTTTGGCAACATAGAAGGAATTCCCTAATAATTATACATGGCACTAATGATTATTATGATGACTAAAAACAAAAATAAGAAACAAAATAGCCTTTAAAAACCAAGCCACAATTAAAGCTGCTAATTGCCCTTGATGTGCTATGGATTAGCAAATTAGCCAGCCAGAAACAAGTAATTAAGTAAAATGTTATTGCTATGGATGTTCTGTTTGGAGCTTAATATTAGCAGAGCAGCAGTCTTTCAAAAATACTTAGTAAGAGTATGCCATTCTATGGTTTAAAACTTGCCAATAGTTTCTTGCCTTTTCATAAAATCCAGTTTCCTTTTTTAATCCATAAATCCCTGTGTGCCCTGGCCAATGCCCATCTGTTCCTGATTACTAAGATTCACTCTTAGTGAATTTATTTCTGCTAAGTTTAACTCTTCTTTAGTCCATTTGTGTTTGCTGTTTCCTCTTCTTCAAATGCATTTTAGCAACTGTTGCTTGTACAGTTTTCAGATCTGAGCTCAGAAGTCACCTTCTTGGTCTTTTCAGAATCTTGTTTGATGTGTGGTCCTCTCTTTCTGCTCTGAGTAACATTCTATGCATTGCTGTGTTTGTTTTCTTAAATGCACTTGCCAGAAGTCTTTATTTATTTCTCTGATACTCCATAATAGAATTCAGACTCCATGGGTTCCTGTCTGTTTTGTTCACTGTTGCATTCTCAGCTCCTGGGAAACTGCCTGCTATACAGTACGAATGAGCTTGAGTGAACACATGAGTCATGCAAATTATAATGTTGTAAACATGTAAGTTGTAATGTTGTCAAGACCTTTCAGAAAAATTCTCAAAGTTGGTTTGGGAATCAAAGCAGAGTGAGTGGGTGATCAACTTTGTTTTTCCTTTTACCCTAATGTGTGTGCTGAGTTGCTCAGTTGTGTCTGACTCTTTGTGGCCCCATAGTTGGTGGCCTGCCAGGTTCCTCTGTCCATGGAATTTTCCATGCAAGAATACTGGAATGAGTGGTCACTTACTACTCCAGGAGATCTTCCACATCTTGATTCCAGGAATCAAACCCACATATCTTGAATCTCCTGCATTGGCAGACAGATTATTTACTAGCCCCACTTGGGAAGTCCTAATGTCATGACTGAATTTCACTTGGGAAATTCTCACTTTGACCTCCCTTCTAATGTTTTAAACTAGATTTCTATTTATTAAGTTATAAATTTTCAAATGATATGAGGATGGATTATATAGATTGCTTGCTTTGTTCATGGATTCATGATCTCTTCCACAAAAACCTTCAACCCACAATAAGGCAGCTGATGAATAGGACTGGATCAACTTTAATATAATAGCTGATATTCACCCGTGTATTAAAAACATAATCCAATATATCCTATATTTAAGTATTTAAGTGGAATTTGATAACTGGCCTTCAAGGGCTCATGATATAATTTAGGGAAAAAAGTAGTGTCAGGGTTAAGTTGTTAGAAAGTTTACAAATAAATTTCTTATACAAAGAAACAGAAAAAAGTCACTGTTACTATGGACTAGAAGTTATATTTTTCACATAAATAACTTAGTTCTGCTGAAGTTTGTAGTTTGTCAGAACAAAGACGTTGGGAACAAATGCTTCCATGAAGTCATCCACATTTCATGTTATTTACACTTGACTCACCCTTAGTATATCAAAAATTTAAATCATACCCAAGAAACCACATGATGCAACTGTGGCAAAAATCCAGTTTCAGGTGTACTTTTGGCAGAGGTTCCAGGGGATCATGAGTGTCTCAGGATGACCTGGCTTCAGCTAGAGAGTCAATGTCTCTTGAAGAACACTTGAAGTTTCCAGAACTCTACTTTCCAACAATGGATCTGTANCATGAAGTCATCCACATTTCATGTTATTTACACTTGACTCACCCTTAGTATATCAAAAATTTAAATCATACCCAAGAAACCACATGATGCAACTGTGGCAAAAATCCAGTTTCAGGTGTACTTTTGGCAGAGGTTCCAGGGGATCATGAGAGTCTCAGGATGACCTGGCTTCAGCTAGAGAGTCAATGTCTCTTGAAGAACACTTGAAGTTTCCAGAACTCTACTTTCCAACAATGGATCTGTATCATGGTGACACTTTGGGGTGCCAGAAAAGCTTTCCCTGCTATGACACTAAAAAGTCAAACTTAGTTGATAAAGAAAAGAAACTATCATTTATTTATATTAAGAAAAACAACCAAAATGCATATTAGGAGTTTTTTTTTTTTCAATAAATACTGAATAACTAGTGGGCCCTGGAGAAGTTAGAGCCTTCCCAGGTTGCTCAGTGGTAAAAGATCCACCTGCTGATGCAAGTTTGATCCCTGGGTCGGGAAGATGCCCTGGAGGAGGAAATGGCAATCCACTCCAGTATTCTTGCCTGGGAAATTCAATGGACAAAGGACCCTGAGGGCTATAGTCCACGGGGTCACAAAGAGTGGGTCACAATTGAGCACACAGGCCAGGAGGAGATGGCTGAAAAATTAATAGTATTCAGTTATTTGATCTATGCATAACCTAGTGGATGGGATAAATATATCCACGTGATGGACAGGGAGGCCTGGCGTGCTGCGATTCATGGGGTCGCAAAGAGTCGGACACGACTGAGCGACTGAACTGAACTGAATTATATTACAATGTGCGTCTCTATAGAGGTATGAATAATGTAGAATACTGAATTGAACCTGAGACAAGATGTGACATAACTTCATGTCAGCAGAGTCTTAAAAGATGAGTAGGGTTTAGCAGTACAGATTAGAGTAGTGAAACACAGGACATTTCATACAAATGGATACACAAGCAAAAACACAGATAATGGCCTGGAATGAAGGAGTTCAGGATATATTGACAGTCACAGAAGTGTTGAGCAGCAGGAGTCAGAACTGAAGACTATGACCATTTTAAAAGTCTTTAATGACTTTGTTACAATATTGCTTCTGTTTAATGGTCTGATTTTTTGGCTGCAGGGCATGTGGAATCGAATTCCCCAACTGGTCATCAAACTCCCAGCCCCTGCCCTGGAAGGTAAAGTCTTAACCACTGGGCCCCAAGGGAAGTCACTGCAAAGCTTTTCAAATACATTTTACGTTTCTTAAATATTTTCAAAACTGTGTCACCCTTTTCTTTATCCTTGACAGTGTAGAATGACATATCTCACCATTCCCTCTCCCTCAAAAGATACTCTGTGTGCCTTTCACACATAGAGTACCATTGACAACAGAGTATGGATTTTCAGCCATGGACTAGATTGAATGTTCTGTGGCAGNGTGTCACCCTTTTCTTTATCCTTGACAGTGTAGAATGACATATCTCACCATTCCCTCTCCCTCAAAAGATACTCTGTGTGCCTTTCACACATAGAGTACCATTGACAACAGAGTATGGATTTTCAGCCATGGACTAGATTGAATGTTCTGTGGCAGGGAGTCAGAATATCTCAGGGATCTTTTGGGAGCCACTGCTTGGATCTTGAAGCAGGCCCTAATTTTCTACCCTCCAGTTCAAAAGGGTTCTTCTCTTCTATGGGCTCCTCTCCTCACCATTTCCATCCTTGCTCTGACCTGAGATGTTCCTGTAGCTATGAATCTCTTCAAGGAGAAGAGTTAAAGAAATACCCAGTTTACTCATTTCCCTCCGTTTCCAGCATCTTTTATCTGGCCAAGAGTGACTGATTCTTAGAAAAAGTGTGAAATATCTTGTTAAAAGAGTATTTCTCCTTTCCCTTTTATACTATTAGAGGCAGCATAACACGGCCTATTGCATTAGCTCTGCCACTGCTACGGTTAAGCCAGGAAGAGAAGTGTGGTACATCTATCTTGCCACAGAGCATATGAATGGCCAGGGGAGAAACAAGCCTATCAAGTCATGCATAAGTCATTGAAGGGCTGAAGGAAAGGAAAGATATATTTTTATTTTTTGTTCACTGTTTGGCAGCGTGTGGATGGTGGATTAAGGAAGACAACCTTGGAGTCTGGGAAAAACAGTTATAGCAATTTGCACCACAGCAAAAAGCCTCCTATGGGAAAGGGGTGAACTGTGAGAATATCCAGAGGATGAGGGGGGCTCAGCTGGTTTATTTATTGATTTCATTACATAAGCTATGTAAAATTCATCTTGACAAGCTTTCACTGATTTTTGGTGATGCACATTATGGAATGGAAGCAGTAGAATATATATGGTTAGAAAGTTCTTCAAAGAGTTAATTGTGGAGGCTATAGAGCATGCAGATGGGGAGATATGGAAGACTTCTGGATGTACCATTCCCAAGTTTGAGGACAGGAAGCTCTGGCTTAAAGGTAAATGCAGGGGACCCAGGTTTGACCCCTGGTAGAGGCATTAGATTCCATATGCTGCAAATAAAAAGATTTCACATGCCCCAACTAAAAGAATCTGCGTGCCACAACGAAGGTTGAAAATCCTGTGCACCACAACCAAGACTTGGTGCAGTCAAGTAAATAAATAAGAATATTAAAAAAGGTAAACAGCCACTAGCTAATCTTCCTGTATTCTTGTAAGATCCTGCAGGTAGAGAGGATGGAGACACTGGGCATAAAAGGGGAAGGCAAGCTTGACTTCTCACATAAAGATAAAGAAGGGAGACCCACGGCAGAAAAATAGGAGAAGCATCAAAGACTTCAGTACTTAATAAGTTGCCTAAAATCACCCCACTCAGTGCAATACTTAAGATTCTTTTCCTGCAGGTAGAGAGGATGGAGACACTGGGCATAAAAGGGGAAGGCAAGCTTGACTTCTCACATAAAGATAAAGAAGGGAGACCCACGGCAGAAAAATAGGAGAAGCATCAAAGACTTCAGTACTTAACAAGTTGCCTAAAATCACCCCACTCAGTGCAATACTTAAGATTCTTTCTTGACTCTACTGCTAGATATTGCATTAAGACTCGGGTTCTTTTCTTGAACATCGAGGATTCTGGATTATTTCCATGAGGAATATATACCCTATGGGATATTTATTGGTGTAGTTTTTTCTGACTTGAAGTCGTTCAGACAACAGATTGTTTCATGTCAAAAGAGCAGAGGTGTAGCTGTCATGACGTATACATGCAAAAATATTATTAGCTCTATAAAATTATATGTATATACTTACATATTCATATATACCTTGGGTGTGTGAATGCTCAATAGCTCAATTGTGTCGATTGTGTTTGTGGGTCATTGAGGTTCCATGGAATGTAGTCTGCCAGGCTCCTCTCTGAATGGGATTATCCATGCAAAAATACTGGAGTGGATTGCCATTTCCTGCCCTAGGGAGTCTTCTTGACTCAGGGACTGAAACTGTGCGGTCTGTGGATCCTGCATTGGCAGGCAGATTCTTTACCACTGAGCCTCCTGAGAAGCCCCATATATAACACATGTGATATAATTTGTATGTGTGTATGTATATGTATGTATATGTATATACACATATATGCCGGGGTCCAGCCCCGGTGGATCCAGGGAATTCGAAGGTGGGGACGGCGTCAGCAACCTTGGAAAATACATAATTAATTACAGATAGAGAGATTAGAAATGGATAGTGTAGTAGGAAATATTAGTGGAGAAAAAGAGGCTGAATAACTTGGTTTACATGGAATAGCATCCATGCTCCAGATGGGAATTCAGCCGGAAAAACGGGGAGTAAGAAAGAATGACATGGGGGAGTCAGTCTTTCCAGGAACTGAACCCATTTCTTTATTTTTCAGGTTTTCTTATATACCTTTTGTTACATATAGGGATGAATACAGAGTCACGTGGGGGTCAGCAGTCCTGACCTTTATCAAAATCAGGTGCTTTACATAAAAAA
>SJYX01015235.1:40171-55422 GCA_006410675.1 Oreotragus oreotragus | reverse complement strand
GGAGGAGAAGGGGATGACCGAGGATGAGATGGCTGGATGGCATCACAGACTCGATGGATGTGAGTCTGAGTGAACTCCGGGAGATGGTGATGGACAGGGAGGCCTGGCGTGCTGCGATTCATGGGGTCGCAAAGAGTCGGACACGACTGAGCGACTGAACTGAACTGATATACTGGTAAGAAGCAAAGTTGGGAGCAACTTATCAACTGGATCAGGAGACAAGAGTGAGCCAGAGAAGGACTATCAGGAGAGAAGAGGAAGCTCAAACCACGGCAGGAGAAAGCTTGTGAGTCATAGAGTGGGTCAATGTATTCAATTGCATTTAATTTAAAGTTGATATTGAGTATTCAGTATTAAGTTGCTTCCTGTTTTGTGTTGAGATGTAGCAATAGCTTGCCCTGCATCGACCTTTTAGTAGAGTTTTCATCTCTAATACAGTGTGAAGAGGACACTGGCTGGAGCCCCAGAGGACTGAAGACTGAACTGACAGTGATGAATCACAGGAGTTACCCCTTGTGGGGGAATGTGGCCTGGGTAGAGACTGGGTAACACCTCACACATGGAGGGTGACTCATGTAAAAGACCTGGTCCAGTTTGTCCAGTGGTTCTCTGGAGAAGGAAATGGCGACTGACTCCACTATTCTTGCCTGGAAAATCCCATGGATGGAGAAGCCTGGCAGGCTACCGTCCATGGGGTCACAAAGAGTCGGACACGACTAAGTGACTTCACTTTCTGATGCAAAGAGCCAACTCATTGGGAAAGATGCTGATGCTGGAAAAGAGTGAAGGCAGGAGGAGAAGTGGGCAACAGAGGATGAGATGATTGGATGGCATCACTGACTCAATGGAAATGAGTTTGAGCAAACTCCAGGAGATGGTGAAGGACAGGGAAGCCTGGTATGCTGTAGTCCATGGATCACAAAGAGTCGGACAAGACTGAGTGACTGAAATCAATGAAAGAAAGGGTAGCATAGGAAAAGACACAGGAAAAGGATGTGTCACAAGGATAAAGGATATGGGTTTGCAACGATTTGGACATGACTTAACGACTGAACCACAAAAACAAGGGGACATTTGAAATATCTGGAGACTTTTTTCTTGTCACAAAGGAGGAGAGTTGCTGGGATTTAATGAGTGGAGATCAGAGATGCTACTAAAGCACCCCACATTATACAGGACAGCCTTCTGCAACTAAGAATTACTTGACTTCAATGTCAAAAGCAAGATTCAGAAGCCTTAGATTACATATACTTGCTTTCAGCTATAGCAGGATACAGTGTAAATTTCTGGCATTTAACATAGAACTTTAGAAAGTGTTCCTTTTCCTTCCCCTAAAAGATTCTGCAGCCTGTGGGTTGGGAAACTCCTTCTGTATTTCCTTTTCCAGCCCTTTCTTCTAAACTTGCCTCCCACCTCAAACAGTGAAAAGGCTGGTTGATGTTTAACTAGGACTCTGACATGGAAAAGAGGCCATATTTCACATTGCAAAAATGACTCTTAGGATTACTTATATTACCGAACAATTGTTAAACAGCCTGGTAGTTTTGTCTCAGATTGACTGGAAGAACCTGGCATTTTTACATTCTTAGTGAGTTCTTTCTGGGTGGTGGGGAATGTGGTATGTGGGATTTTAGTTCTCTGACCAGGGATCAACACCGTACTCCCTGAATTGAATGCAGAGTCTAAACCACTGGACTGCCAGGGAAGTTCCACTTACTGAGTTCTTTGCCCAAGTTCTTACTTTGCTTTCCCTACATGGAACTTGAAGGTCTCAAACCCGGTGGAAACGGATCCCTGGTTTCCAGGATTCACAGGTCAGAGAATCACAAGCTTAACAATGAAAGCTTTCCTTGTCTTCCCTTCTTGATGTACACAGAATTTTGTCACCTGAATCTCTGTCAATACTTGTTCCTGAACCACTTATTTCTATGGTGGTTTTAAAAGTTAAAATTGATATTAAAGAATATGAAGTCTTGGGTTCTGATTCTAAATTTAAGATGTTGAGAAAATTAGGTCATCTTGAGAGGTCTGTAAAAGAGCAAAGAGTTTAGACATTTGTATCTGCTCATCTTGAAATAGACTTACACAGAATCTAATACCTGCCCCATGACATGTGATGTTCCAGACTAGCAGCAATTCTGCCAAGCAGTTGATGGGATGGTGCAGGAGAACATGAGTCATTAAAACATAAGCACAAACTTTAGTCAGACAAACTGATGGGATTGCTGCCAAAGGAAAAAAAAAAAAAAGTCTCACAGTTGGGCCACCCTCATAGATTTGTCTAGCAAACACAGCCAAGTATTCCTGTACTTAGCATCCTGATTCTGTGATTTTGAATTATCAGTCCCTATCATTTTCATTGCTTAGAAGAAAGATTACTTGAGGGAAAATGTTATTTCAAAGCTAATAACTGAGAGAGAAAATGATACTCGTTTCTCTGGCAGTATTTAGCTTGTTTCCTCAAAATAAGAAAAGTATCAATTCAAGTTATCTGAGAATCTGAGTCAAGGTTTGTAAACCAGGATTTTTCAAGCTTTACCATCCAGAATACACGTTACCTAGAATATGTATGAAGTACATACTGTCTACCCACTACCCCATGGGTTCTGACTCAACAGGCATTTATTTATTTATTTTTTTTGACAGGCTTCAAGGGTATTTCTGAGCAAATGGTCTGTGGCCTTGACTTTTCAAAAAGTCTGTCAAAGATGTCAGCTCAGGACTGGTGGGCAACGAAAAAATAACTAGACACACACAACTGGCTTAATAAATATTTGTTAAATGAATTATCTCCAGCTCTTTCCCTAGAAACCGAAAATTTTTTTTTTTTTTTTTGCTTTCCTTATGAGTGAATTGCTGGTCTGACTTATTATCTGTTATTTTAGAGAAACTCAACTCTCCACATTCTCTTAGATGAATTTTAGTCTCTGGAGTCAGAAAACTCAGATTATGTTAACCCTTTCCTTTCCTAATTAATGTGATCTTGGACCCTTGTTTCCATATAAAGTGGCTTTAGTTTAAAATGTTTTAACTTGGAAAACTTAATGATTACTTCTCAAAATATCATATAGCTCTGACAAGAAAGAAGGTAACATATGTGAAAGAGGTAGTTTAAAGTCTGCTAACTAATGTTCTTCATTTTATGATTCCTAGAAACATAATGAACTGAATCCAGAATTAAATAACAGAGGTAATGGCAATGAGATACTTCTAATAAATCCTATCTTTAAGGAACAAAAAGTTTTCCTCAATAGCTGGGAGAAAGCCAGGTTTAAAGTGAATGCAAGTTAAATATCAGTTGATGAGTTAAAGTTGTATCTGCCTTACATTATTTTGCTTTGTTGTTTTTACAGTCAACATTATTGAGGCATTAGTTACTTGCTTATAAAGATAGTGGTTGCCCAGGTTCCATAGGGGTCAATTAATCACAAGGAGGAGAGTGGATGGTCTTTTGGGCAGAGAAGGCTTGTTAAGACAACCAGTTCACTTCCAGTCCTCCCCACCCTGAAAATCCCCAATCACTGTTCATACATTCAGCTCACACACACACAGGTAGACACTTGCCCCGTTCTCCTTCATTCTCATCCTGTGCAAGATGAGTCAGTTGAGCTCTCCTTGCCTCCCCCTTGGCTGTGCTCGTGAAGGATAGCTCTTTAAGTAAGGGTGTTGGTGGGCAATTACAGGCTGGGAGTGGAGAAGAAAGTGAGTGTCTAAAAGTAATTCCAAAGCATTTTTCTGCATCTCTTTTTCTTTCTGATAAAAGAGGTATAAACGCATCTGGGAAATGAATCATCCTGTCACCTGCAGCTGAAATGCAGGCACTTTCCTGTTTAAGCCTAGCATATTAAAATTAAATAAAAAGAAGAAAGCAAGCATGGGGGTAGGTAACATGCGGTAGGGCTTAATTATTTTGGCACAAGTCAGACAGACATAACAAAAACAAAGATAAATTTCAAGGCAGGTGCTGCCTAACCTGAAGGGCACAGTGACCCACTAGTATCTAGCTTAGTTTAGCCTTGGTTATCATCTGAATGAGTCAGAGCTCCTTGCCTTCCCAGCATCAGGTCCACTACTTGAATTGGGTGAGGGAAAGAAGAAAACACATGGGAAGTTTCCTGTCAGTATGGAAAGGAAGCTGGCCTTGAGAGACAGCCAGAACATGAGAACTCAAACACTCTCAGATCACTCATTGAGACCCTGCTTCTCTTGGAACTTAGGATTCATTATCGTGGATGACCGTCCCTTAAGAAAAGAGGAAAAAGAAAATAAATCCCTAAATCTTGTATTTTCCATCTTCTGGATTCAAGAGAATAAAAGCATGGTAGAGTGTGTCAGATTTGAGGTAGAGACAGAAAGTAAAGTCACAAGAACTTGTGTGTGTATATGTGTTTAAGTGTGTGTGTGTGTGTGTGTGTGTGTGCATCAGGGTGCAATGTGAGACAGACACAGTGATGTGACACATGGTTCAGATCCTTCTTCATGAATAAAAAGTTCAAGATCTAACCTCTAGGAGGGCTGCTGGCACCCTCTTCTGTAGCCTCTTTAGAGATTTCTTCCAATGGAGAGATCCACCTCTCGTAAGAACGTATTCTCTCCCAGAATAGCTGGCCTCAGTCTCTGATGACAGACTGACCAGAGGATATAAAATCCTGTCCCTCCCACTCCTCGGGAATCCTTCAAAGTCCTTTGTGCCCATTCTTGCTCCCTTCCCCTTTACCAGTGTTGAGGCAAAGAACACACCCTAATAAAGCCCCTGCACCCTCAACTCCATCTCAGAGTTGGCTCCCCAGGAAAGCCTTCCAGGGATAACTGAGAAGAAAGAAGAGAGAGGAGAACAGAACTCTGGATACTATCAACCTTTAAAATGCAGAAGAAGGAGGAGGATCTGTATAATAAAGGAAGAGGAAATTAAGGAGGAGATGGGTCCTGGAAGAGCAGATGGCATGGCTCCCACCTGATATGCTCCATTCTTTCATTTTGGTGAATAGATGGGCTTAGAGTGAGAGATACTTGTGGCTGATAGTAAATTTTTAATAGCTACAGGGGGACTAGTCCTTGCAACAGGACACAAGATTGACAAATGGTGTTGAGGCTCCAGATGAGACTGATAACCATGATGTCAACACCAAACTATACGTCAAGTGCCATTTACTCTTGCATCACTGTTTTCAAAATGTGGGAGAGAACACGATGGACTGAAGGATTGCTTCAATTTGGGGATTTATGTGGAGTAGAGTGGTTACCTAAAAAACAGAGGCCATGAGAGTTGAAGCAATAATTAAAAATTGAACACATGTGCACTCTCTCTCTCACACACACTCACGGTCATCCCTCTGAATCCGTGGGGGACTGCTTTTGAGACACCATGGATATAAAAATCCACAGATGGTTAAGTCCCTTATATAAAATGGCATGTGAAAGTGGATGTATGGTTTGCTGAGTTTGTGGACGTGGGATCTCCCAATCAGAGGGAGTACAACAATCTGTACATGATTGTTGATTCTTCTATAACAATGATGATACTCTTATTTTTCACATTTTATTTCCAAGGAATTGTTACAACATGCCATTCCATTTTCTCTTGATGATTTTACATGGTATTCATTTGCAATTAAGTTTTATTTTATATATTAATGAAGTTATCATTCCGTTTGTTTTTTTTTTCTAGGTCTTGTGATGAATTTTAAAAGAAGCAACATGGGTATACAATCACATAAGCAATTAAAATAGAAGGTAGGACTTCAGGCTTTAGTCATTGGCTAGCCAGAAATTTTACAGCCCATAAAATATGAGAAGGATGCTTTAGATTTACTTTCTGTTGACATGACTTCACTTCCTTTTCAAATAGTGGGTATTGTCCTTGGAGTTGGGGTGATAGAGGATGAGAAGGAGATTAATGGAGTCATATCTTGAACTTTCCTATAAAATCAGTGAGAAAGGGTCTCCTTACCTCCATGGATTTTGGCTATTCATGTGGTATACAAGAAATATACAAGCTGAGTGACTCAAAAGGTAAATTTGGCAGTTATTGTATACATATTAAAATGTCCCAAAGCTCAATCATACTATAGCACATTTTCTGTTGAAACTATCCTCATCTTTAGTAATTTATTCCAGAAACGCTTCTGCGTAATCCAGAGGAAGGAAGGAGCTGCATTCTTCTTGCTAACCCTGATGGTTGACATCTCACCTAGCAGAAAGTTATCTTATTTTACCTTATTTCTGTATGTTGGGAAAGCTCCAAGTAGCTTATTAGGGAGGGTGGGAGTGGATCAACTCCAGTGTTTGGATTCTCAAACTGTTTTCAATTAGGAAATGACTTCTGTGTTTTTCCCACTCAGGTGCCTTTGATTAGTGAGAAGCACAAATATACAGTCACACAGAAATGCAAGGTCTTATTCTGAATATGAAGGTGACCAAGTGCTCAGCTGGCTGACATTGCTATATGTTCCATGACACACACAGATGCTTCTTGAATCTGGCTGGCCTATCCTTGTGCATGGCTGCCAGACTCCACAAGGCTAAGAACACCCAGAGTTGTTTTTGTTTCTTATACAAGGGCCTTGCCCTATAGGATAGAGACATTCCACTGAACAGCTGCATGACTTTACAGAGCCCTGGCTCTGCTGGCCTTGGATGTGAATATTTTTCACTGCCAGCAAAGGGTTGTGGATCAATTCTAGGTCATCAGAAGAGAATGTTAAATAATTAATACCATGTGTGGCATATTTTAAACTTCTTATTTTATATTGGAATATAGTTGACTAACAATGTTGTGTTAGTTTAAGATACACAACAAAGAGATTCAGTTATCCATATATTCATTATTTTTTCAAATTTGTTTCCTATTTATGTTGTTACAGAATACTGAGCAGAGTTCTCTGTGCTATTCGATAGGTCCTTGTTGGTTATCCATTTTAAATACAGCAGAGTGTACATGTCCATCCCAAACTCCCTAACTACCCGTCCCCACACTTTTCTTCCCTGATGAACATAAATTCATTCTCTAAGTCTGTGAGTCTGTTTTGTAAATAAGGTTATTTGTATCATATTTTTAAGGTTCTGAATATAAGTGATAGCATATGATATTCTAATACAAGCCCTTTCACAGTCCATTCCATTTGGATTCTGGGTTAAGATGAGAACCACTGAGAAAAACAAGGATTGATGGACAGACTCCTCTTGTTTTCTTTTCTCCAATCCCCTGATCTCCAATCAATCCCATAGCCAGATAAAGTTTATCAAGTCTGATCAGCTTACTCTGTTGCTAAAATGCAAGGGCTTCCCATGACTTTTCATGTAAAGACAAAAATTCTTTGTCTTCTACAGGCCCCTGCCTCCTTATTCAAGGAATATCTCTAGTCTGACCCTTAAACCTGTTCTTTGTACATGTTTTTCTTTTTATCTGATTCCCTCACCCAGATTTCCTAATTATATCAGCTCCTCTTGAAACATGTTTCCACTTCATCATACGACTCTTCATAGTATTTTTCGAGGTGCATTTTTACATAGAATTATATGATTGCTTAATATAAATCTAGACACTCACAGACAAGAAATATGTCTGTTTCATTCTATGCCATATGCCAATGCCCTGCACTATACCTGCTGTGGCACACAGTTAAGTTAAAAGATATGCTGCTTTAGATAATGTCCAAGAAGATTTCCTCATACTCACCGATTATTGACACATATCCTTTGCCTGTGTCTTTCCTGTGCTATCCATTCTTTACACTGAGCCAGAAACTCCCTCTTAAAAGACAATTTGATTACTATATTTTAAGAAAGCCCAGTCATGATGAGACAGTATTAAGGACAATTAGAGAATAATCTAGCTGGTTTATGCCTAAATAATTAACAAATTTCAAATTTGTGCCCAAATGTGTCTGGTTTCCTTAACCCAGAAAACACTCTATATATTATCTTGGCTTGAAATTTATATTCTAATTCATGAAAGATTGGAGAAGGAAATGGCAGCCCACTCCAGTGTTCTTGCCTGGAGAATCCCAGGGATGGGGGAGCCTGGTGGGCTGCCATCTCTAGTGTTGCACAGAGTAGGACGCGACTGAAGTGACTTAGCAGCAAGATGCTCAATAAAACGTATCATCTCTATCAGTACCCATATATACCTTTTTGGGGGCTTCTCAGGTGATGCTAGTGGTAAAGGAAACACCTGGCAATGCAGCAGATAAAAGAGACACCAGTTGGACTCCTGGGTCAGAAAATCCCCTAGAAGAGGGCATGGCAGCCCACTCTAGCATTATTGCCTGGAGAATCCCATGGACAGAGGAGCCTGGAAGGCTATAGTCTGTAGGGTTGCAAAGATTCAGACACAACTGAAGCAACTTAGAGAGAATGTATGCACGCCTTTTTCAGTTTTGTTTAATCCAATATCAATAATTATTCCCTCTTTTCTATCAATACAGTGTAATATCAACATGCTTTTATAAACCTATTTCAATTGTTTTATATTTCCCAGGCAATATGATCTCAGTTACATCATTCACGGCCAACTCTAAAATAAGCATCTTCTATCAGTAAGTCCGGTAGATGCAAAGTCCTAGGAAAATTTAAACAAATATTTTGATTTTGTTTACATACATGCCACCAGTTGCTTTAGAAAATCTACTTGGGAATAAACAAAAATTACAGAAGAACCCCATATTGTAAACACCTGGATTTAAATACCCAACAAAAAGCCAGAAAGTAAACACTGCAATATTAAACTCAATCATCTGGGAAAATACCTGCTCCCAAGTGTATGTGAGTCATTGTTTAATTTCACATAAAATAGACCAAATGGAAAATGAAGAGAAGAAAACAGATAGAAAGGCTCATTGTTACGGAACCAGCTGTGTCTCATCTTTGTAGGTACCGGTGGCCTGTTGGAAAGTTTAGAAACCCCAGATACACTGAGATTCCCTTCTGCCTATAACCTTCCCAGCTGACAAGAGGACCTTTTGGCCATGGAGTCTCTGTCCATAATCACAAAGCCCATTTGCTAAAAAAAAGTACAAGTGGTCAAATGCTAAGAGTCATTGACATCTGAGCTCTGTGCTAAGTGTCAATAATACAGAGAGTAAAAGCCATTCTTTTCTTTAGAATCTACAATTTAATGAGGGTAAAATTACCTGTGAATACTTGTGTGATATTCCTGATACATGCTGGAGTAGAGGTTAATGCTAGGACTTGTTTAGCTGCTAAGTTATATATCTGACTCTTTACCACCCCATGGATTGTAGCCTGTCAGGGTCCTCTGTCTGTGGGATTTACCAGGCAAGAATACTGGAATGGGTTGCCATTTCATTCGCCAGAGGATCTTTGCGACCCAGGGATAGAACCTGCATCTCCTGCATTGGCAGGAGGATTTTTTTTTTTTTTAACGATTGTGTCACTAGGGAAGCCAAGTACCAGGACTAATGGTGTTTTAAGGAAGGAAATGATGGAAATTTTGCAGGATTTAAGAAAGCTTTCCTATCAAAAATAATCATTCAGTTAAGTCTTGGAATATGCATAGAATTGTCTCCAATATTTAGGTAAAGGAAGGTGAGTTGACAAATGAGAAAGAGGTTACAAGTGTGCATTCCAGGCAGAGAAAATGTCATCCCAAAGTGAAGGAAGGGTGCCCAGGACTGCCTGAGGCGGTACAAGTACAAGGGATCAAATAACAAGGGATCAAATGCTCTATGTGTCTGCCCTTGTGCCCAGGGCTCCTGGACCCCAACTCTGTGAAAACACTGCCATTCCAGTTAAGCCTCCTACTCAGGTGGCGCATGCTCCACTCTCCAGTGGGATGTCATTTCTAAAACACAAGGTCAAAGATGAAATTATTAGGAATTTCGAGATGGCAACAGGAGATCATTAAACCAGGCACAGGAGTCTTTCTCAGTATAAGACCTTGTGCTAATACATATGTCTCCTGCCCATGAAGTCAGTTCCACACTAGCACAGCTCTCAGTATAGAAGGAAATGGCACCCCACTCCAGTGTTCTTGCCTGGAGAATCCCAGGGACAGGGAAGCCTGATGGGCTGCCGTCTCTGGGGTCGCACAGAGTCGGACACGACTGAAGCAACTTAGCAGCAGCAGCAGCAACAGCAACAGCAGTATAGAAGAAAGTGATGTATGATCAAAAACACTCCCATTTTCCTCTCTATTCTACCCAATTTTTAAAAATTTTCTTAGTTATTTTTTATAGTAGGTCCTTCTTGTTATCTTTATTATTTTAAATTTTTGGCTGTCCATTTTAAACACAGCAGTGTGTACATACCAGTCTGAAACCCCCAATCTTTTCCTCCTTCAGCCCCAACCAGATGTGTATAAGAGACAGGTGCTATCCATTCTTTACACTGAGCCAGAAACTCCCTCTTAAAAGACATTTTGATTACTATATTTTAAGAAAGCCCAGTCATGATGAGACAGTATTAAGGACAATTAGAGAATAATCTAGCTGGTTTATGCCTAAATAATTAACAAATTTCAAATTTGTGCCCAAATGTGTCTGGTTTCCTTAACCCAGAAAACACTCTATATATTATCTTGGCTTGAAATTTATATTCTAATTCATGAAAGATTGGAGAAGGAAATGGCAGCCCACTCCAGTGTTCTTGCCTGGAGAATCCCAGGGATGGGGGAGCCTGGTGGGCTGCCATCTCTAGTGTTGCACAGAGTAGGACGCGACTGAAGTGACTTAGCAGCAAGATGCTCAATAAAACGTATCATCTCTATCAGTACCCATATATACCTTTTTGGGGGCTTCTCAGGTGATGCTAGTGGTAAAGGAAACACCTGGCAATGCAGCAGATAAAAGAGACACCAGTTGGACTCCTGGGTCAGAAAATCCCCTAGAAGAGGGCATGGCAGCCCACTCTAGCATTATTGCCTGGAGAATCCCATGGACAGAGGAGCCTGGAAGGCTATAGTCTGTAGGGTTGCAAAGATTCAGACACAACTGAAGCAACTTAGAGAGAATGTATGCACGCCTTTTTCAGTTTTGTTTAACCCAATATCAATAATTATTCCCTCTTTTCTATCAATACAGTGTAATATCAACATGCTTTTATAAACCTATTTCAATTGTTTTATATTTCCCAGGCAATATGATCTCAATTACATCATTCACGGCCAACTCTAAAATAAGCATCTTCTATCAGTAAGTCCGGTAGATGCAAAGTCCTAGGAAAATTTAAACAAATATTTTGATTTTGTTTACATACATGCCACCAGTTGCTTTAGAAAATCTACTTGGGAATAAACAAAAATTACAGAAGAACCCCATATTGTAAACACCTGGATTTAAATACCCAACAAAAAGCCAGAAAGTAAACACTGCAATATTAAACTCAATCATCTGGGAAAATACCTGCTCCCAAGTGTATGTGAGTCATTGTTTAATTTCACATAAAATAGACCAAATGGAAAATGAAGAGAAGAAAACAGATAGAAAGGCTCATTGTTACGGAACCAGCTGTGTCTCATCTTTGTAGGTACCGGTGGCCTGTTGGAAAGTTTAGAAACCCCAGATACACTGAGATTCCCTTCTGCCTATAACCTTCCCAGCTGACAAGAGGACCTTTTGGCCATGGAGTCTCTGTCCATAATCACAAAGCCCATTTGCTAAAAAAAAGTACAAGTGGTCAAATGCTAAGAGTCATTGACATCTGAGCTCTGTGCTAAGTGTCAATAATACAGAGAGTAAAAGCCATTCTTTTCTTTAGAATCTACAATTTAATGAGGGTAAAATTACCTGTGAATACTTGTGTGATATTCCTGATACGTGCTGGAGTAGAGGTTAATGCTAGGACTTGTTTAGCTGCTAAGTTATATATCTGACTCTTTACCACCTCATGGATTGTAGCCTGTCAGGGTCCTCTGTCTGTGGGATTTACCAGGCAAGAATACTGGAATAGGTTGCCATTTCATTCGCCAGAGGATCTTTGCGACCCAGGGATAGAACCTGCATCTCCTGCATTGGCAGGAGGATTTTTTTTTTTTTTAAACGATTGTGTCACTAGGGAAGCCAAGTACCAGGACTAATGGTGTTTTAAGGAAGGAAATGATGGAAATTTTGCAGGATTTAAGAAAGCTTTCCTATCAAAAATAATCATTCAGTTAAGTCTTGGAATATGCATAGAATTGTCTCCAATATTTAGGTAAAGGAAGGTGAGTTGACAAATGAGAAAGAGGTTACAAGTGTGCATTCCAGGCAGAGAAAATGTCATCCCAAAGTGAAGGAAGGGTGTCCAGGACTGCCTGAGGCGGTACAAGTACAAGGGATCAAATAACAAGGGATCAAATGCTCTATGTGTCTGCCCTTGTGCCCAGGGCTCCTGGACCCCAACTCTGTGAAAACACTGCCATTCCAGTTAAGCCTCCTACTCAGGTGGCGCATGCTCCACTCTCCAGTGGGATGTCATTTCTAAAACACAAGGTCAAAGATGAAATTATTAGGAATTTCGAGATGGCAACAGGAGATCATTAAACCAGGCACAGGAGTCTTTCTCAGTATAAGACCTTGTGCTAATACATATGTCTCCTGCCCATGAAGTCAGTTCCACACTAGCACAGCTCTCAGTATAGAAGGAAATGGCACCCCACTCCAGTGTTCTTGCCTGGAGAATCCCAGGGACAGGGAAGCCTGATGGGCTGCCGTCTCTGGGGTCGCACAGAGTCGGACACGACTGAAGCAACTTAGCAGCAGCAGCAGCAACAGCAACAGCAGTATAGAAGAAAGTGATGTATGATCAAAAACACTCCCATTTTCCTCTCTATTCTACCCAATTTTTAAAAATTTTCTTAGTTATTTTTTATAGTAGGTCCTTCTTGTTATCTTTATTATTTTAAATTTTTGGCTGTCCATTTTAAACACAGCAGTGTGTACATACCAGTCTGAAACCCCCAATCTTTTCCTCCTTCAGCCCCAACCCNTGACCTGTGTGAGGTGATATCTCATTGTGGTTTTGGTTTGCATTTCTCTAATAATGAGCAATATTGAGCATCTTTTCATGTGTTTGTTAGCCATCTGTATGTCTTCTTTGGAGAAATGTCTGTTTAGGTCTTTTTCCCACTTTTTGATTGGGTTGCTTGTTTTTCTGGCTTGGAGTTGTATGAGTGCTTGTTTATTTTGGAAATTAACCCTTTGTCAGTTGTTTCATTTGCTATTATTTTCTCCCATTCTGAGGATTGTCTCTTCACCTTGCTTATAGTTTCCTTTGCTGTGCAAAAGCTTTTAAGTTTAATCAGGTTCCACTTGTTTACTTTTGTTTTTATTTGTTACTCTAGGGGTTGGGTCATAGAGGATCTTGCTTTGATTTATATCATCGAGTGTTCTGCCTATGTTTTCCTCGAAGAGTTTTATAGTTCTGGTCTTACATTTAGGTCTTTAATCCATTTTGAGTTTATCCTTTTGTATGGTGTTAGGAAGTGTTCTAATTTCATTCTTTTACATGTAGTCGTCCACTTTTCCCAGCACCATTTATTGAAGAGGCTGTCTTTGCCCCATTGTATATTCTTGCCTCCTTTGTCAAAAATAAGGTACCGATGGGTGCATGGGTTTATTTCTGTCACTCCAATTTAATATTAATTGAACTTGAAACATAAACAAATTGGAGAAGAGGGGAAAGGAATGTGGGCGGCGCTGGAATGAAACCAAGACCAGACACAGGGCCTAGATTGTGGAAGATTTTATACAACATGTTGGAATTTGATGTTTATCTTGTGGGGGAAGAAGCACTGTTGAGTGATTTCAGGAGTGATGTCACATAACCAGATTTGTAGATTAGGAGATTCACTCTGGTGTTAATTTAGTGGGTGAATGTGATGTGGGAGAAACATGGTGGGAAACTAATTCTGAGCATTACAGAATTAATCCTTAGATGGAAGGATGTTTTACCTCCCTCCCTAGACTGTAGAGATCATGATTCTGGTACTGGTAGATACCTGCTCTGTGTTTTGGTTCTCAGCGTTCATGTCCTGTTTCTCACACTAGAATGAACATCCCTAGATGCCTTTTAAAGAATTCAGTTCAGTTCAGTCACTCAGACGTGTCCGACTCATTGCGACCCCATGAACCAAAGCACACCAGGCCTGCCTGTCCATCACCAACTCCTGGAGTCTACCCAAACCCATGTCCATCGAGTTGGTGATGCCATCCAACCATATCATCCTCTGTCATCCCCTTCTCCTCCTGCCCTCAATCTTTCCTAGCATCAGGGTCTTCTCAAATGAGTCAGCTCTTCACATCAGGTGGCCAAGGTATTGGAGTTTCAGCTTCAACATCAGTCCTTCCAATGAGCACCCAGGACTGATCTTTAGGATTGACTGGTTGGAGCTCCTTGTAGTCCAAGGGACTCTCAAGAAAATCCTCTAACACCACAGTTCAAAAGCATCAGTTCTTCAGCACTCAATTTTCTTTATAGTCCAACTCTCATATCCATACATGACCACTGGAAAAACCATAGCCTTGACTAGATGGACCTGTGTTGACAAAATAATGTCTCTGCTTTTTAATATGCTGTCTAGGTTGGTCATAACTTTCCTACCAAGGAGTAAGTGTCCTTTAATTTCATGGCTACAGTCACCATCTGCAATGATTTTGGAACACAGAAAAATAAAGTCAGCCACTGTTCCCACTGTTTACCCATCTATTTGCCATGAAGTGATGGGACCAGATGCCATGATCTTTGTTTCTGAATGTTGTGCTTTAAGCCAACTTTTTCACTCTCTTCTTTTATTTTCATCAATAGGCTCTTTAGCTCTTCTTCACTTTCTGCCATAATGGTGGTGTCATCTGCATATCTGAGGTTATTGATATTTCTCCCAGCAATCTTGATTCCAGCTTGTGTTTCTCCCAGCCCAGCGTTTCTCATGATGTACTCTGCATATAAGTTAAATTGGCAGGGTGACACTATACAGCCTTGATGTACTCCTTTTCCTATTTGGAACCAGTCTGTTGTTCCATGTCCAGTTCTAATTGTTGCTTCCTGACCTGCATACAGGTTTCTCAAGAGACAGGTAAGGTGATCTGGTATTCCCATCTCTTTCAGAATTTTCCACAGTTTATTGTGATTCACACAATCAAAGGCTTTGGCATATTCAACAAAGCAGAAATAGATGTTTTTCTGGAACTCTCTTGCTTTTTTGATGACCTAGTGGATACTGGCAATTGTTCTCTGGTTCCTCTGCCTTTTCTAAAACCAGCTTGAACATCTGGAAGTTCACGGTTCATGTATTGCTGAAGCCTGGCTTGAATAAT
>SJYX01015235.1:8519-39642 GCA_006410675.1 Oreotragus oreotragus | reverse complement strand
GCTCTAGGTGAGTGATCACACCATCGTGGTTATCTGGGTCATGAAGATCATTTTTTATACAATTCTTCTGTGTATTCTTGCCACCTCTTCTTACTATCTTCTGCTTCTGTTAGGTCTATACCATTTCTGTCCTTTATTGAGCCCATCTTTGCAAGAAACATTCTCTTGGTATCTCTAATTTTCTTGAAGAGATCTCTTTTCTTTCCCATTCTATTGTTTTCCTCTATTTCTTTGCATTTTAAAGAGTAGATGCTTAATATCTCTTTCTTGTCAAGCTGAGGTTCCCTTAGCTATTTGAGTAATCACATCAAAATCTTGATTCATATAGGTCTTAATCAGAATCCAACCAAAATTATGGGCTTCTCTGGTAACTTAGCAGTAAAGAATCCACCTGTCAGTGTAGGAGACCCAGGTTCAATTGCTGAGTTGGGAAGATCCCCAGGAGAAGGAAAAGGCAACCCACTTTGCTATTCTTGCCTGAGAAATCCCATGGACAGAGGAGCTTGGAAGGCTAAAGGCCATGGGGTCACAAAAGTGTCAAACATGACTAAATGACTAAGCAACAACGTGCTCTCATAGGTAAATCAGTTTAGTAAGGAGAGAAGGGCTACCCATGTTCACCAATGCTCTGAAAAGAAGTTAAATACCTGCATGTGATCTTCACAAAGAAAAAGTAAAAACAAACCATTGTGTTGAGTAATAAATGCATTAACTAAAGTGAAAGTGAAAGTGTTAGTCATGTCTGACTCCTTGCAACCCCATGGGCCATAGCCCATCAGGCTCCTCTGTTCATGGGATTTCCCAGGCAAGAATATTGGAGTGGGTAGCCATTCCCCTCTCCAGGGATCTTCCCAACCCAGGGATCAATCCTGGGCTTCCTATATTACAGGCAGATTCTTTACTGTCTGAAAGTGAAAGTGAAGTCACTCAGTCGTGTCCAACTCTTTGCGACCCCATGGACTGTAGCCCACCAGGCTCCTCCCTCCATGGGATTCTCCAGGCAAGAGTACTGGAGTGGGTTGCCATTTCCTTCTCCAGGGGATCTTCCCAACCCAGGGATTGAACCCGGGTCTCCTGCATTCCAGGAAGACGCTTTAACCTCTGAGCCACCAGGGAAGGAGCCACAGGGAAAGTCCATTAAATCAAATCAAGTAGTAAATCAATATACAGGTCTCCACTGATAAAGGAAATTGTATTATAGTTCTATTTATAGCGCAGAAGTTGATGCCTGTAGCTTTGATACTTTGGGTAGATATCTGTTATTGCATAGGTTTGCAATGTCACAGTAAAGAGGGATTGGGGCTTCTAATATGAACAGGATGGAGTTTTGTTTTCAGTTCCCACATTAGACTCATCTGGGAAAGTTTAAAAATTACCCTTGCCTGAGTTCTAGCACAACTGAATTTAATTTCTTGGAGTGAGACTTGGATATCCAAAATTTCCCAAGCTTTGTTAAGTTGTGTCACTCATTATAAAGTGATTTGTATCGTAACAGTTGTACCTTTTTCAGAATGTCATACCAATGTAGCCAGAATCGTCAGTCTTTTGCACCAGGTTTGTTTCATATCACATTATATTTTTGAGATTCATCATACTGTTGAAAGTAACAGTAGTCCATTTCTTTATGCTCTATTGAAAATGCTGAGTAGTCAATGGTATGATTATCTACACCACAATTTGTTTGTCTACGGACTAGTTTCTCCATTCACTAAACTTCAAAAATCTTGCCAGTTGATTGTAGAGCCCCAAAAGGGTTGAGAAGCACAGAAAACCTTAATTATGAATATTCCTCTGCATTATCAAATCCCTTCACATGCCTCAGTTATCACACTTGTACTCAATGACTGAACATGATATATGTAGGGGAAGTTAGAATTATCAGAGACTAGTCTATAGACCATGCTATCTGATGCACATGGAAACTCTGAGTCATGTCTGCTTAACCATAATTTTATATTTGATGTTATGTAAAAAATATATGTACTTTCAATTACCTAACAAATTAGTACCACACACATCCAAATATCCCTGTTATCAATAAGCTTGGATATGTTTGTGGAAGATTTATGAATAAAGACATTATTCATGTTCCAAATCATCTTCTCTTATCCATAAATGGAAAGTGTGTGTCTGTAAAGAGAAATCAGCTTTTGGACCCATACTTATTAAACTATCTAACATGTACATATTTTTGACAACTTGGAGAGCATTATGAGAGCGTTTCAGTATCCAAATCTGTAAATTATGATTAAGAACAATTTACAAGGTCACAGACATTTCCTATATAAATGCTTGGTTGTGACAGTTCGTCTATGCCTTTCCAGTCCTTTAAAGGCAACACTTGAAAGCAGTAGGATCAGAAATATCCTAGAAACTTCAACATCACAATGAAAGATGTTATTTACCAGTTTTGGTTTTTTTTTTTTAAGTAAGTTTCAGGTGCAGTTTTTAAATTGCTATGATTTAATAGTTTAGGGTGATATTACATTTAGAGCAACTGAGAGTTATAATGTTATATCTGGGGGCCCTGAAGATTCGAGATTTTAGAAAGAAATATGCTACTTGAGAACAAATAATTGAATTTGGCCTACAGAAAATAAAATACCATTTGAGGGAATTTCTCTGAGATAACTGAAACTTGAACTTTATTCTTTAAAAAGAATGAAGTGCCCATGGTTATGAGGCAACATCAAGGACAATCTGAATTACAAGTAATTCTTATTGATATTCTTATACCTTATGACCTCTCTCCACCCTGAAAATGAGAACTGAACTTTCGATCCATCACTATCTATGGATTTTGTAATCTCTTGACCTCAGGAAATAAATTTCTAATTTCTCTTGTCTGTCCCTTCAGAAAAAGTCCCTTTACAGGATTGTTATGAATGGTGTTTAGTCTCTAAGTTGTGTCTAAGGCTTTTGCAATCCCATGGACTGTAGCCCGCCAAGCTTCTTGTCCATGGGATTTTCCAGGCGGGAATACTGGAATGGGTTGTCATTTCCTGCTCCATGGAATCTTTCTGACCTATTGCAGGCAGATTCTTTAACACTAAGCCACCCAGGCAGCCCATTGTTATAAATAGACTTTGCTATTTAGTCTTTGAAAGTTAATGGGTGATATCAGATTTGAACAGTTAGGAAACTTAATGAGACTTATTTTTCATCCCTTTGCAGGTCATTTCATTTATCTTGGTGCACAATTTTTCTTTTGGCAACCAAAGGAGAATGAAACATTGATTTCCCAGGAATTCTGAATTCTGTTCCCTCCACATATGTGCACACACAGACATATTATTGAAGGAATCCCTGATTTCTAAGGACATGCCAAATCTTGCAAAGATAACAATGATGTAATTCTAAAGTGAATGAAATTTACATCCTATGAAAGGTGGGGCGAGCTTAAAAAGAATTACTACAGGAATTAAAAATAATCTTTAAAAAGTGAAATTAACTTGGAAAAGGAGGGTCAGTTCTTCTTTGTTTATGAGGAGCTTATTATTTCGAGTTAATATCTAATTAAGTTGCTTAAGGTTTGTGTACTGGGTTGAATAGTGTCTCCTCACTTTTTTTGGAACCTTAAAATCTGGCCTTATTTGGAAATATGTTCATTATGCATGTAATTGGTTAAGATAATGTCATATTGGAGTAGAATGAGCCCTCAATTCAATATGACTAATGTCCTTGCAGGAGAGCGTGAGACACAGGGACACAACATGGAGGGAAGACAGACAAGTGAAGACCAAAGCAGAGCTTGAAGTTACACGGACGCAAGTCGAGGAACACCCAGGGCTTCTAGAAATTGAAAGAGGCAAGGAGGGAACTTCCTGCAGAGGCTGAGATGGGAAAATGATCCTGCCAGCATGTTGATACTGGACTTTTAATCTACAGCACAGTCAGATAACAAATTTCCTTGGTTCTAAGTCATCCAATGTTGGGCACTTTGCTTATAGTATCCCTAGGAAGTGAATACAGCTTGCCTCTGATTTTCAGCCAAAGTGAGCATTAGCAGCTTACCATTCTATAGGCTCAGATATGCAGATGACACCACCCTTATGGCAGAAAACAAAGAGGAACTAAAGATCCTCTTGATGAAATTGAAAGAGGAGAGTGAAAATTCTGGCTTAAAATTCAACATTCAAAAAACTAAGATCAAGGCATCTGGTCCCATCACTTCATGGCAAATAGATGGGGAAACAATGGAAACAGTGACAGCCTTTATTTTCTTGGGCTCCAAAATCATAGCAGATGGTGACTGCTCCTTGGAAGGAAAGCTATGACCAACCTAGACAGCATANTATATTTGATGTTATGTAAAAAATATATGTACTTTCAATTACCTAACAAATTAGTACCACACACATCCAAATATCCCTGTTATCAATAAGCTTGGATATGTTTGTGGAAGATTTATGAATAAAGACATTATTCACGTTCCAAATCATCTTCTCTTATCCATAAATGGAAAGTGTGTGTCTGTAAAGAGAAATCAGCTTTTGGACCCATACTTATTAAACTATCTAACATGTACATATTTTTGACAACTTGGAGAGCATTATGAGAGCGTTTCAGTATCCAAATCTGTAAATTATGATTAAGAACAATTTACAAGGTCACAGACATTTCCTATATAAATGCTTGGTTGTGACAGTTCGTCTATGCCTTTCCAGTCCTTTAAAGGCAACACTTGAAAGCAGTAGGATCAGAAATATCCTAGAAACTTCAACATCACAATGAAAGATGTTATTTACCAGTTTTGGTTTTTTTTTTTTAAGTAAGTTTCAGGTGCAGTTTTTAAATTGCTATGATTTAATAGTTTAGGGTGATATTACATTTAGAGCAACTGAGAGTTATAATGTTATATCTGGGGGCCCTGAAGATTCGAGATTTTAGAAAGAAATATGCTACTTGAGAACAAATAATTGAATTTGGCCTACAGAAAATAAAATACCATTTGAGGGAATTTCTCTGAGATAACTGAAACTTGAACTTTATTCTTTAAAAAGAATGAAGTGCCCATGGTTATGAGGCAACATCAAGGACAATCTGAATTACAAGTAATTCTTATTGATATTCTTATACCTTATGACCTCTCTCCACCCTGAAAATGAGAACTGAACTTTCGATCCATCACTATCTATGGATTTTGTAATCTCTTGACCTCAGGAAATAAATTTCTAATTTCTCTTGTCTGTCCCTTCAGAAAAAGTCCCTTTACAGGATTGTTATGAATGGTGTTTAGTCTCTAAGTTGTGTCTAAGGCTTTTGCAATCCCATGGACTGTAGCCCGCCAAGCTTCTTGTCCATGGGATTTTCCAGGCGGGAATACTGGAATGGGTTGTCATTTCCTGCTCCATGGAATCTTTCTGACCTATTGCAGGCAGATTCTTTAACACTAAGCCACCCAGGCAGCCCATTGTTATAAATAGACTTTGCTATTTAGTCTTTGAAAGTTAATGGGTGATATCAGATTTGAACAGTTAGGAAACTTAATGAGACTTATTTTTCATCCCTTTGCAGGTCATTTCATTTATCTTGGTGCACAATTTTTCTTTTGGCAACCAAAGGAGAATGAAACATTGATTTCCCAGGAATTCTGAATTCTGTTCCCTCCACATATGTGCACACACAGACATATTATTGAAGGAATCCCTGATTTCTAAGGACATGCCAAATCTTGCAAAGATAACAATGATGTAATTCTAAAGTGAATGAAATTTACATCCTATGAAAGGTGGGGCGAGCTTAAAAAGAATTACTACAGGAATTAAAAATAATCTTTAAAAAGTGAAATTAACTTGGAAAAGGAGGGTCAGTTCTTCTTTGTTTATGAGGAGCTTATTATTTCGAGTTAATATCTAATTAAGTTGCTTAAGGTTTGTGTACTGGGTTGAATAGTGTCTCCTCACTTTTTTTGGAACCTTAAAATCTGGCCTTATTTGGAAATATGTTCATTATGCATGTAATTGGTTAAGATAATGTCATATTGGAGTAGAATGAGCCCTCAATTCAATATGACTAATGTCCTTGCAGGAGAGCGTGAGACACAGGGACACAACATGGAGGGAAGACAGACAAGTGAAGACCAAAGCAGAGCTTGAAGTTACACGGACGCAAGTCGAGGAACACCCAGGGCTTCTAGAAATTGAAAGAGGCAAGGAGGGAACTTCCTGCAGAGGCTGAGATGGGAAAATGATCCTGCCAGCATGTTGATACTGGACTTTTAATCTACAGCACAGTCAGATAACAAATTTCCTTGGTTCTAAGTCATCCAATGTTGGGCACTTTGCTTATAGTATCCCTAGGAAGTGAATACAGCTTGCCTCTGATTTTCAGCCAAAGTGAGCATTAGCAGCTTACCATTCTATAGGCTCAGATATGCAGATGACACCACCCTTATGGCAGAAAACAAAGAGGAACTAAAGATCCTCTTGATGAAATTGAAAGAGGAGAGTGAAAATTCTGGCTTAAAATTCAACATTCAAAAAACTAAGATCAAGGCATCTGGTCCCATCACTTCATGGCAAATAGATGGGGAAACAATGGAAACAGTGACAGCCTTTATTTTCTTGGGCTCCAAAATCATAGCAGATGGTGACTGCTCCTTGGAAGGAAAGCTATGACCAACCTAGACAGCATATTAAAAAGCAGAGACTTTACTTTGCCAACAAACATCCATTTAGTCAAAGCTATGGTTTTTCCAGTTGCCATGTATGGATGTGAGAGTTGGACTATAAAGAAAGCTGAGGGCTGAAGAATTAATGCTTTTGAACTGTGATGCTGGAGAAGACTCTTGAGAGTTCCTTGGACTGCAGGGAGATCCAACCAGTCCACCTTAAAGGAAATCAGTCCTGAATATTCATTGGAAGGACTGATGCTGAAGCTGACACTCCAATTCTTTGGCCAACTGATGTGAAGAACTGACTCATTGGAAAAGACCTTGATGCTGGGAAAGACTGAAGGCAGGAGAAGGGGATGACAGAGGATGAGATGGTTGGATGGCATCATTGACTTGATGGAGTTGAGTTTGAGCAAGCTCTGGGAGTTTGTGATGGACAGGGAAGCCTGGCATGCTGCAGTCCATGGGGTCGCAAAGAATAGGACACAACTGAAGGTCCATCAAGGCTATGGTTTTTCCAGTGGTCATGTATGGATGTGAGAATTGGACTGTGAAGAAAGCTGAGTGCCAAAGAACTGATGCTTTTGAACTGTGGTGTTGGAGAAGACTCTTGAGAGTCCCTTGGACTGCAAGGAGATCCAACCAGTCCATTCTGAAGGAGATCAGCCCTGGGTGCTCATTGGAAAGACTGATGTTGAAGCTGAAACTCCAATACCTTGGCCACCTGCTGCAAAGAGCTAACTCATTTGAAAAGACTATGATGCTGGGAGGGATTGGGGGCAGGAGGAGAAGGGTACGACCGAGGATGAGATGCCTGGATGGCATCACTGACTTGATGGACGTGAGTCTGAGTGAACTCAGAATTTGGGCCACCACCCACCCCACTCCTTGGTCTTTTGACAGTGACTTGGAACTGTCATGGCACACTGGATGTGTCATTTCACTTGCTGATCCAGGATCAAGGTCTAGTCTTGTCTGCCATCTTGGCCCCTCTTGATTCTAATTGGTTTATGTTGTGCCCTCAGGCTATGCCATTCTTTTCAAAAGTCGTGTCCTCCCCTTTCCCTCCTGTTACATCCCCCCTCCCGGAGATTTTAATCCAATATTCTCATAGGAAGTAGAAGGGCGAAGGTCCATCTTCTGTAATTGCTTCAAGGCTGAGTTAGAGGCATTGACTCTACCTATCAGGGAGTAAAAAATCTCTGGATACCTGATCTAGGGGCCCAGGAGCAGGGAAGCTCTTTGTTTTAGTCCACAAGGGCTGAAATTCCTACATAGCCATCATCTTGATGTATAACTGTTGTAACTGGTTCTTTAGCCTTTCCATGTATCTTCTTGATGATGAAGCATTTTTTTGTATCAGCACCAGTGTCCAGAAATATCTATAAATGGCAAAATACTCAAAAGGCATGGTCAAACATGTGACTATAGTGTACGATAAAGCTTGGTTACAATAACCAGAATTACACATGATCACAATTAGCATAACATACCAAATAACCTCGGTTAAATATTTATCGTTGAGATACCTTAGGAGCCCTCTAACTAACATCCCAAAGTTAGTTTTTAGCCACATAAGATCATAAGTCACTGGTCAACACCAAAATCAGATTGATTATATTCTTTGCAGCCAAAGATGGAGAAGCTCTATACAGTCAACAAAAACAAGACTAGGAGCTGACTGTGGCTCAGATCATGAACTCCTTATTTCCAAATTCAGACTTAAATTGAAGAAAGTAGGGAAAACCGCTAGACCATTCAGGTATGACCTAAATCAAATCCCTTATGATTATACAGTGGAAGTGAGAAATAGATTTAAGGGCCTAGATCTGATAGACAGAGTTCCTGATGAACTATGGAATGAGGTTTGTGACATTGTACAGGAGACAGGTATCAAGACCATCCCCATGGAAAAGAAATGCAAAAAAGCAAAATGGCTGTCTGGAGAAGCCTTACAAATAGCACTGAAAAGAAGAGAGGCGAAAAGCAAAGGAGAAAAGAAAAGATATAAGCATCTGAATGCAGAGTTCCAAAGAATAGCAAGAAGAGATAAGAAAGCCTTCTTCAGCAATCAATGCAAAGAGATAGAGGAAAACAACAGAATGGGAAAGACTAGAGATCTCTTCAAGAGAATTGGAGATACCAAGGGAACATTTCATGCAAAGATGGGCTCGATAAAGGATAGAAATGGTATGGACCTAACAGAAGCAGAAGATATTAAGAAGAGGTGGCAAGAATACACAGAAGAACTGTACAGAAAAGATCTTCACGACCCAGATAATCATGAGGATGTGATCACTAATCTAGAGCCAGACATCTTGGAATGTGAAGTCAAGTGGGCCTTAGAAAGCATCACTAAGAACAAAGCTAGTGGAGGTGATGGAATTCCCGTTGAGCTGTTTCAAATCCTGGAAGATGATGCTGTGAAAGTGCTGCACTCAATATGCCAGCAAATTTGGAAAACTCAGCAGTGGCCACAGGACTGGAAAAGGTCAGTTTTCATTCCAATTCCAAAGAAAGGCAATGCCAAAGAATGCTCAAACTACCGCACAATTGCACTCATCTCACACGCTAGTAAAGTAATGCTCAAAATTCTCCAAGCCAGGCTTCAGCAATATGTGAACCGTGAACTCCCTGATGTTCAAGCTGGTTTTAGAACAGGCAGAGGAACCAGAGATCAAATTGCCAACATCCGCTGGATCATGGAAAAAGCAAGAGAGTTCCAGAAAAACATCTATTTCTGCTTTATTGACTATGCCAAAGCCTTTGACTGTGTGGATCACAATAAACTGTGGAAAATTCTGAAAGAGATGGGAATACCAGACCACCTAACCTGCCTCTTGAGAAATCTGTATGCAGGTCAGGAAGCAACAGTTAGAACTGGACATGGAACAACAGACTGGTTCCAAATAGGAAAAGGAGTACGTCAAGGCTGTATATTGTCTCCCTGCTTATTTAACTTATATGCAGAGTACATCATGAGAAACGCTGGACTGGAAGAAACACAAGCTGGAATCAAGATTGCCGGGAGAAATATCAATAACCTCAGATATGCTGATGACACCACCCTTATGGCAGAAAGTGAGGAGGAGCTAAAAAGCCTCTTGATGAAAGTGAAGGAGGAGAGCGAAAAAGTTGGCTTAAAGCTCAACATTCAGAAAACGAAGATCATGGCATCCGGTCCCATCACTTCATGGGAAATAGATGGGGAAACAGTGGAAACAGTGTCAGACTTTATTTTTTTGGGCTCCAAAATCACTGCAGATGGTGACTGCAGCCATGAAATTAAAAGACGCTTACTCCTTGGAAGAAAAGTTATGACCAACCTGGATAGTATATTCAAAAGCAGAGACATTACTTTGCCGACTAAGGTCCGCCTAGTCAAGGCTATGGTTTTTCCTGTGGTCATGTATGGATGTGAAAGTTGGACTGTGAAGAAAGCTGAGCGCCGAAGAATCGATGCTTTTGAACTGTGGTGTTGGAGAAGACTCTTGAGAGTCCCTTGGACTGCAAGGAGATCCAACCAGTCCATTCTGAAGGAGATCAACCCTGGGATTTCTTTGGAAGGAATGATGCTAAAGCTGAAACTCCAGTACTTTGGCCACCTCATGCGAAGAGTTGACTCATTGGAAAAGACTCTGATGCTGGGAGGGATTGGGGGCCGGAGGAGAAGGGGACGACCGAGGATGAGATGGCTGGATGGCATCACGGACTCGATGGACGTGAGTCTGAGTGAACTCCGGGAGATGGTGATGGACAGGGAGGCCTGGCGTGCTGTGATTCATGGGGTCGCAAAGAGTCGGACACGACTGAGCAACTGAACTGAACTGAAATATTTATCTTTGACATACCTTAGGAGCCCTCTAACTAACATCCCAAAGGTAGTGTTTAGCCACATAAGATCATAAGTCACTGTGAAACAATACTTAATCCCGTGAGTCTGAGTGAACTCTGGGAGTTGGTGATGGACAGGGAGGCCTGGCGTGCTGCGATTCATGGGGTCACAAAGAGTCGGACACAATTGAGCAACTGAACTGAACTGAACCTAAAGAGTTTGTTCCCTAAAGATCTCAAAAGCAGATACAAAACACTTACAGGCAAAAAAACTCATCTCAATCTATTTGTCAAAAGCAGCATTTCAAGAATACTTTGGAGGGAGATATCAAATCCAGTCTTGTCCTAGCCCATTCCTAACAAAACCCATTTACCCAACTAATCCTGATAATGTGTAACTCTTTGCCTAATTTAACCACACCAAAAAGCTTAAACCACTTTCAATATCAGATATCAGTTTTGTCCTGAATATTTTCCAGGTAACATGAGCCTGAAATTCATTCTGGCCTGATTATGTATTTTTGAGTATTTGTATGAGTATTTAATTTCTCTTAAGTCAATTAGAACTGCTTTATGAATTAATTTTTGGCAATATCATACATCTATAACACACATGTAGACACATATGAATGCACAGAGGCCTCACAGCTCTCGTTACAGAATTTCAGCCATGATCTTGAGAATACAAACCATTTCCCCAGAATAGCTTTTAAATCTGGGAGAGTTTCATTATCTTTTTGTATATATTGAGTTAATCTGAAAGGTGGTATTATCTTTTGAAGCAAGTTCTTTATTACTCCTAAGGCCTTTTCTAGCCATGTGGGAAAACTCTCTACCCATCCAGTGAATGTGCTTACCTTTAAGACTTGAGCATCTGAGTAAAATCAATTGGCCAGATCATTTTGTTTCCTTGGCGTTGAATGGATCTACATCATGGAGGAGGGGGTGGTATTGTTCTAGGATTATTTTGTAAACATGTGTCACATGATTTGGTAATCAGGGGCACCATCATTTTATTCCTTTATAGATCAGCTGGAGAAGGGATAGGCTACCCATGCCAGCATTCTTGGGCCTATGGCTCAGCTGGTAAAAATCCACCTGCAATGCAGGAGACCTGGGTTTGATCCCAGGGTTGGGAAGATCCCCTGGAGAAGGGAACAGTTACCCACTCCAGTATTCTGGCCTGGAGAATTCCACGGATTGTATAGTCCATGGGGTCAAAAAGAGTCAGGCATGGCTGAGTGACTTTCACTTTCACCCACAAACTACCTTTGTAGTAAATTCGAAAGAGCTTTCCAAAGAATTTCACATCTGTAGTGAGCAGTTGCACTAGAACTTGAAAATTTGAGGAGAAATATGAAATCTACTAAATGCATAATTTGCTCCCTGTATGTTATTCTTTTTTAACTCTTTAATAAAAATTAAAATTACATGCTTTCAAGATAAATGAAAAATCATTACTAAGATTAAATTTACAGAAGGAAAACCAAAACTCTTTTGAAGAGAAATTCTGTTTATCAAGAGCTTTTCAATCACATAAATCTGAAATTGCATTTATATTAAGTAAATGAGACAGTTAATTGGTTGAAGGATTTGAAATGGAAATTCTAAATCACTCCTTTTATATTTCAGACTATCAGGATCTTTATATTTGCACAGTGCATATACAATTTATGCAAACGAGATAACTCATGCATGCTTCATACAAATACAGAAGTTTGTGATTATAATTACAGGTTTTTCTTTTACTTTCTTTCCAAATCATTTTGGAGCTTGAAAAATGTAAGAAGCACACAAAAGATTAGAGAATAATGTAACAATTACCTGCGCAGCTACTCCCTAACATTAAAAAACTTTGTAATATTTCTGTGTAATATTATTATGAATAAAATACCTAAAGCATTACTGACCAAACTAGGCTTTCTTTATTTGCTTCTTGAGCCCTTAGAGGCCATCAGCAGCATGTCTCCTTTTAGTCTTTTTCTCCCTGTTATTTATAGTTCCTTGGTTATGTATTTGTAAATACATATCTATTTGCTTTTATTCAATTTTATTACTAAATGGAGCTTCCCATGTGGCTAGTTGGTAAAGAATCCACTGGCCAATGAAGGAGACTCAAGAGATATGGGTTCAATCTGTGGGTTGGGAAGATCCCCTGGAGAAGGAAATGGCAATCCACTCCAGTATTCTTACCTGGAAAATCCTGTGGAGAAAGGAACTTGCTGGGCTACAGTCCATGGGGTTGCAGAGACTTGGACATGACTGAGTACAAATAAGGACCGATTTTACTACTAAAATAGGATTCTATCATTTGCATATAAAACAGTTTATTTTAGATATTTCCCAAATCATAAATTATTTACTTATTCCCTGTCTCTTATACACATCTAGATGTGTATAAGAGACAGCCCTTATGGCAGAAAATGAGGAGGAGCTAAAAAGCCTCTTGATGAAAGTGAAGGAGGAGAGTAAAAAAGTTGGCTTAAAGCTCAACATTCAGNCTATCATTTGCATATAAAACAGTTTATTTTAGATATTTCCCAAATCATAAATTATTTACTTATTCCTCAGTATTGATAATATTGAGGGTATTATAATATTTTAAATATTATACATGATATATGTTTTTTCTTTCATATTTGATAAATGGTATTGTTGGGATGAGGAAATTACAATTTTTATATGTTAGCCTTCCTGACAATAATTCTGTTCTTATTAGTTTTAACTTTTTTTTTCTGGAGAATATTGTAAGCTTTCTATTTAGGCAATAATATCATTTGCATTAAAAAAGAGTTTTTCTCATTCTTTCTTTGTACTGCTTATTGAATGACTTGATATCTCTGTGGAGGAGATATAATGTCAGGTTTCCAGTAGGGTGGAGTGTTCCTGACATTAACAGGAATGTTTCTGATGCTACAAAAATAAGTATAATGGTCTTTAGGAGCACAACATTCTAGTAAGTTACTATTATATATTTCTTCAGAGCCAAGCCAATAGGAGAAAGATTCTGAGAGATTCTAAAGCCTTTGTAGGAAAAAAAAAATTTCAACACGTTATGACCTGAGCAAGATATAACTTGGAACTATTTTTCATAGAAAAATGTGTAATATATATGCTAGTTAATGACATGAAGAATATTTTCATACAGTTCATCTTGGACATAACTAACAGAGAGAAAAGATTTTTTAAACAATCCTCTTCAATATATTTATAATTTATCTACTAGTTATAAAGTTCAATGAATGATAATTTTGATAACAAAATAACACAATGTTTTATTTTCCCTAACTTCCTATAATAGTCCTATAAATACAAATAAATAAAGCATAATTTTATCTGTTGATCTTAATTTATTTCATGAGATAATTTATTACATTTATTTTAGCCTTTTTAAGAATGTTTGTTTAAGACTATCACACATTTTTCTATTTTAAGCACTGCTTAAGCATATCCCACAAGTTTTAACATGAAAATGAAAATTTTAGTCACTCAGTCATGTCTGGCTCTTTGTTATTCCATGGACTGTAGTTCTTCAGGCTCCTCTGTCCATGGATTTCTGCAGGCAAGAATACTGGAGTGGGTTGCCGCTTCCTCCTCCAGTGATGCTTTTATTGTATTTTATTTTTAAATATTAAAATTTAAAGATATGTGCCTTATCTATCATGTCATTGTAGTCTGTTATTCCTGACCCCCACAATGAATGACATAATCACTAAGCTAAATTCATATTGATCACTCTCTTGTGCTTATTTATACTTTTAATATGTACATATACATTGTTGCCTTAACCTGCAGCTGCTTGCCCTTCAATCATAACACTTATAAAGCACAATTATTAATTTAGTTTTTTGAGGCACACTAGATGATATGCAAAATATTTCTATTGTAAGTGCGCTTTTGCATTTTTGTCATTTTTATATAAATGTTTTATATACATGCTGAGAGATCTCCTATTAAGTTGGTACAGAAGTAACTTGTTTTGCATTGTTGAACTTTGCCATTTGACACTGGAATACATTCTTAAATAAATGGCATTATACTTCATCTTAATGTGCATTTCTTGTATTATGCTTTTTGTTAATAAATTATTACTTGCTGTTTATTTTATATGTATTTTAGACTATGGAATCCTTTGGATAATAGAAAAAGAAAGAGAAATCCAGAAAAAACACCTACTTCTGCTTTATTGATTATGCCAAAGCCTTAGACTGTGTAGATCAAAACAAAATGCTCAATGTTCAAAATTCTCCAAGCCAGGCTTCAACAGTACATGAATCGTGAACTTCCAGATGTTCAAAGTAGATTTAGAAAAGGCAGAGAAACCAGAGATAAAATTGCGAATATCCATTGGATCATCAAGAAAGCAAGAGAGTTCCAGAAAAACATCTGCTTTATTGACTACGCCAAAGCCTTTGACTGTGTGGATCACAACAAACTGTGGAAAATGCTTAAAGAGATGGGAATACCAGATCATAATACCTGCCTCCTGAGAAATCTGTATACAGGTCAAGAAGCAACNAGTTCCAGAAAAACATCTGCTTTATTGACTACGCCAAAGCCTTTGACTGTGTGGATCACAACAAACTGTGGAAAATGCTTAAAGAGATGGGAATACCAGATCATAATACCTGCCTCCTGAGAAATCTGTATACAGGTCAAGAAGCAACAGTTAAAATCAGACATGGAACAACACACTGGTTCCAAATCAGGAAAGGAGTACGTCAAGGCTGTATATTGTCACCTTGCTTATATAACTTATATGGAGAGTACATCATGAGAACTGCTGGACTGGATGAAGCACAAGCTGGAATCAAGATTGCCAGGAGAATTATCAATAACTTGATATGCAGATGGCACCACCCTTATGGCAAAATGTGAAGAAGAACTAGAGAGCCTCTTGATGAAAGTGAAAGATGATAGTGAAAAGTTGGCTTAAAACTCAATATTCAGAAAACTAAGATCATGGCATTCAGTTCCATCCCTTGATGGCAAATAGATGGGGAAACAATGGAAACAGTGAGAGACTTTATTTTGGGGGGACTCCACAATCACTGCAGATGGTGACTGCAGCCATGAAATTAAAAGACTCTTGCTCCTTGGAAGAAAAGCTATGCCCAACCTAGACAGCATATTACAAAACAGAGACATTACTTTGTCAATAAAAGTCCGGCTAGTCAAAGCTATGGTTTTTCCAGTAGTCATGTATGGATGTGAAAGCTGGACTATAAAGAAAGCTGAGAAAAAAAAAAAAAAAAACCAAAAAACGGACTGAATCCATTTTCTAACACCTACTCCTGATTTTCTATTCATAGTGAATAGAAAAGAATCTCCTCAAACTCATTTGGGATGTCTATTAAAACTAAACACCATACTTAATTATGAAAAAATATCTGTTTTCTCTTCACGGTCAAAAACAAGATTACCTAAGCTCATCACTTCTATTCCAACTATACTGAAAGTTATCGCAAATTCAATAAAAAACAGACACAAAAGGACTCTAGATTAAAAAGAAAGACAAAGTTTATCTTTGTCTTTGCAGACAACATGATCATTTACGTAGGAAATCCAATGGATTCTACAAATAAGCAATTAGAATAAGGGAGTTTGATATGGTTAATGGATAGACAACCTGTCTCTTATACACATCTCCTGGGAAGCCCAATATAAGGGGTGACTAGATTGAGGGCAGGAGGAGAAGGGGACGACAGAGGATGAGATGGTTGGATGGCATCACCGACTCAATGGACATGAGTTTGGGTGGACTCCGGGAGTTGGTGATGGACAGGGAGGCCTGGTGTGCTGCAGTCCATGGGATCACAAAGAGTTGAACATGATTGAGCAACTGAACTGAACTGAACTGAGCGACTGAACTGAACTGAACTGAGCCTTTGGAAATGGTGTTAGACCAAAAACAAATTTAAGCAATTTTCTTATTTGAGTTGAAAATGGGTCATAAAGCAGCAGAGACAACTGGCCACATGTACAATGCATTTGGCTCGGGTATTGCTAATGAACGCACGGTGCAATGGTAGTTCAGGAAGTTTTGCAAAGGAGACTAGAACCTTGAAGATGAGGAGTGCAGTGCCTGGTTATTGGCAGTTAACAATGACCAACTGAAAGGATCAGCTTTACTGACAGCACCATCTAAGTTAATCTTCTTACAGCTACACAGGAAACTACCTAAGAATTCAGTGTCCACCATTTCAGTGTCTTTTGGGATTTGAAGCAAATTGGAATGGTGAAAAAGCTCAGTAAGTGGGTGCATCATAAGCTCAACACAAATAAAAAAAAATCATAGTTTTGAAGTGTCTTGTTATACACAAAAACAAACCATTTCTCAATTTTATTGTGATGTACGATGAAAAGTGGGTTTTATATGACAACCAGCAGCAAACAATTCAGTGACTGGACTGAGAAGAAACTCCAAAGCATTTCTCAAAGCAACTTGCACCAAAAAAGGGTTATGCTCACTGTTTCCTGGTCTGCTGCTGGTCTGATTCATTACAGCTCTCTTTAATCCTGGTGAAACCATTACATCTGAGAAGTATGCTCAAGAAATCTATGTGGTGCACCCAAAACTGCAATCCTGTAGCCAGCATTGTTCAACAGAAAGTACCCAATTCTTCTCCGTGATACCACCTGACTGCACATCAGACAACCAATGCTTCAAAAGTTAAACGAATTGGGCCACAAAGTTTTGCTTCATCTGCCATGTTCACCTGACCTCTCACCAACTGACGACCACTTCTTCAATTATCTCAACAACTTTTTGCAAAGAAAAGGCTTCTTAGGTCTGATTCATTACAGCTCTCTTTAATCCTGGTGAAACCATTACATCTGAGAAGTATGCTCAAGAAATCAATGTGGTGCACCCAAAACTGCAATCCTGTAGCCAGCATTGTTCAACAGAAAGTACCCGTGATACCACCTGACTGCACATCAGACAACCAATATGCTTCAAAAGTTAAACGAATCGGGCCACAAAGTTTTGCTTCATCTGCCATATTCACCTGACCTCTCACCAACTGACGACCACTTCTTCAAACAACTTTTTGCAAAGAAAAGGCTTCTCCAACCAGCAGGACCCAGAAGATGCTTTCCAAGAGTTTCTAAAATCCCAAAGCAGAGATGTTTATGCTACAGGAATAAATAAACCTATTTCTTGTTGGCAAAAAAAAGATGTGCTTGAGCCTAGTATAAAGATTTAAAATTCAGGGTCTGAAACCATAGTTACTTTTTTGTTTTGTTTTGCTTTGTTCAGTCATTAGTTGAGTCCGACTCTTTGTGACCCTGTGGACTATAGCACGTCAGACTTCTCTTTCCTTCACTATCTCCTGGAGTTTGCTCAAACTCATGTCTGTTGAGTCAGTGATGCTACCCAACCATTTCATCCTCTACCACCCCCTTCTCCACTTGCCCTCAGTCTTTCCTAGCATTAGGGTCTTTTCCAGTAAGCCAGCTCTTTCCATCAAGAGTCAAAGTACTGAAGCTGAAGTTTCAGCATTAGTTCTTCTAATGAATATTCAGGGTTGATTTTCTTTAGGATTGATAGGTTTGATCTCCTTGCAGTCCAAGGGACCCTCCAGAGTCTTCTCCAGCATCACAATTCAAAAGCATTAATTCTTCAGTGCTTAGACTTTTTTATGGTCCAACTCTCACATCTGTACATGATTACTGGAAAATCCATAGTTTTGACTAGACAGAGCTTTCTTGGCACAGTGGCATCTCTGCTTTTTAATATGCAGTTTTAATATTGGTTTGTTATAGCTTTTCTTCCGAGGAGCAAATGCCTTTTAATTTAGTGGCTGTAGTCACTACCTGTAGTCACTTTGGAGCCCAAGAAAATAAAATCTGCCGCTGTTTCCACTTTCCCCCCATCTATCTGCCATGAAGTGATGAGACCTGATGCCAAGATCTTCTTTTTTTGAATGCTGAGTTTTAAGCCAGCTTTTTTCAGTCTCCTCTTTCACCCTCATAAGAGGCTCTTTAGTTAATCCTTCTTTTCTGCCATTCAAATAGCATCTGCATATCTGAGATTGTTCATATTTCTGCAGGCAATCTTGATTCCAGCTTGTGATTCATCCAGTCTGGCATTTCATGTGATGTACTTTTCAAAGAATTTAAATAATTACTTTTGCACCAACCTAATAGAAGATAAGAGAGCTTAATTTCTGAATCATGGGGATCTTCAGCTTTACTAGAGATTTTCAGGCTTTTCTCTGATCAGTATTTCAACCCAGAAGAAGAGAGTAGATACCACGGAGAGGAGAAAATTTCATAATTTTTTTGTCTGAAATTGAGTCACAAAAGTATATGATGCTACAAGGTCAACTGCAAAATGCATCTCTAAGGCAAAACCATATTCATAACCAAAACTAAAGGAGATACAATCTCTAGTGCAAAGAAAGTGTGGAGGAGGGTAGAATGTAGTCTAGGGCATAGCAACATATCTTGTGAAAATCATGTCTTCATATGTCCAAGATTCTGTGTGCTCTTCTTACTGCATTAACACTCACTCACTCCCTCCAGGATGATGACCTTTCCTTGCCCAAGGGGCAAAATCTACTGGATCTGTACCCCCTTATGCCCAGTTCACAACAGGATTGAAAAGGGAGCACACATGTTTAAAGAAACCCAACTTACTGTCAAGTGCTTAATGTCACCCATTATCTGGGGGCCGAAGAAGAATTTTTTCTAGTCCTCACTGTCCTGAGAGAGAAGTCTTTATAACTTCTAGGCATCCTGGGTACCTCTGTGCAAAGATCTATGGTTTATAACTAATATGAGAAACATCCTTTATGCACATCAGCATATCGCTTCAAATATTATCTTGACACTCATGACTCATCATTTTAATTGTTCTGGGCATTAATCCAAAACTCTTGCCCTTTCTTGTTTTGGAAGATTGAAAGACAAGTTCACTGAAAATATATTGGGGTTTTGTGTATCTTCCCAGAAAATGCTCCATGAAATTGTGGTCTTGAGTTATATGTATTGACATTGCTTGGTATTTCTACCTCCAGTTTTATAGAAAATGACAATAGTTTAGTAAAACATTATGACTTTCTTCAAGGCTATATTGTTTTCTTCAAAAAATGAAATATGACTTTCTTCTCCTATTGTAGTTCAAGAGACCTGATAGATTTTAGCCGTACTTTATGAGAATAAAACAGTTATATAAGTTAACACGTTTTGCTAGGTTTTAGAACTTTCAATTGGATGTAACCATTGCCCTAGGTGGATGATTTGGAAAATGAATTCATTGGTATATATCTCAGATAAAAATTTAGTCTTTTAATTTCAACTTTAAAATGCATTGACNATGAAGTGATGAGACCTGATGCCAAGATCTTCTTTTTTTGAATGCTGAGTTTTAAGCCAGCTTTTTTCAGTCTCCTCTTTCACCCTCATAAGAGGCTCTTTAGTTAATCCTTCTTTTCTGCCATTCAAATAGCATCTGCATATCTGAGATTGTTCATATTTCTGCAGGCAATCTTGATTCCAGCTTGTGATTCATCCAGTCTGGCATTTCATGTGATGTACTTTTCAAAGAATTTAAATAATTACTTTTGCACCAACCTAATAGAAGATAAGAGAGCTTAATTTCTGAATCATGGGGATCTTCAGCTTTACTAGAGATTTTCAGGCTTTTCTCTGATCAGTATTTCAACCCAGAAGAAGAGAGTAGATACCACGGAGAGGAGAAAATTTCATAATTTTTTTGTCTGAAATTGAGTCACAAAAGTATATGATGCTACAAGGTCAACTGCAAAATGCATCTCTAAGGCAAAACCATATTCATAACCAAAACTAAAGGAGATACAATCTCTAGTGCAAAGAAAGTGTGGAGGAGGGTAGAATGTAGTCTAGGGCATAGCAACATATCTTGTGAAAATCATGTCTTCATATGTCCAAGATTCTGTGTGCTCTTCTTACTGCATTAACACTCACTCACTCCCTCCAGGATGATGACCTTTCCTTGCCCAAGGGGCAAAATCTACTGGATCTGTACCCCCTTATGCCCAGTTCACAACAGGATTGAAAAGGGAGCACACATGTTTAAAGAAACCCAACTTACTGTCAAGTGCTTAATGTCACCCATTATCTGGGGGCCGAAGAAGAATTTTTTCTAGTCCTCACTGTCCTGAGAGAGAAGTCTTTATAACTTCTAGGCATCCTGGGTACCTCTGTGCAAAGATCTATGGTTTATAACTAATATGAGAAACATCCTTTATGCACATCAGCATATCGCTTCAAATATTATCTTGACACTCATGACTCATCATTTTAATTGTTCTGGGCATTAATCCAAAACTCTTGCCCTTTCTTGTTTTGGAAGATTGAAAGACAAGTTCACTGAAAATATATTGGGGTTTTGTGTATCTTCCCAGAAAATGCTCCATGAAATTGTGGTCTTGAGTTATATGTATTGACATTGCTTGGTATTTCTACCTCCAGTTTTATAGAAAATGACAATAGTTTAGTAAAACATTATGACTTTCTTCAAGGCTATATTGTTTTCTTCAAAAAATGAAATATGACTTTCTTCTCCTATTGTAGTTCAAGAGACCTGATAGATTTTAGCCGTACTTTATGAGAATAAAACAGTTATATAAGTTAACACGTTTTGCTAGGTTTTAGAACTTTCAATTGGATGTAACCATTGCCCTAGGTGGATGATTTGGAAAATGAATTCATTGGTATATATCTCAGATAAAAATTTAGTCTTTTAATTTCAACTTTAAAATGCATTGACATATTAGTATTAAAAAATAAAAATTGTTAAATTTTATGAATATTTTGGAAAATAGAAACAATAGCAGCAGAATACAGGTGAGGAGAATGGGTGACTCATATATTGGTAGTGCTCAATCATGTCTGACTCTTTGTCGTCCCATGGAATGTAGCCCACCAGGCTACTCTGCAGTTTTGTAGCCAAATATACCAGAGTAGAGTGCCATTTCTTGTGTCCGGGGATCTTCCTGACCCAGGGATCAAACCTGCATTTCTTGCATCTCCTNCTGAGTTTCTCTCACTATATAATACCTGTCTCTTATACACATCTAGATGTGTATAAGAGACAGGCTCAATCATGTCTGACTCTTTGTCGTCCCATGGAATGTAGCCCACCAGGCTACTCTGCAATTTTGTAGCCAAATATACCAGAGTAGAGTGCCATTTCTTGTGTCCGGGGATCTTCCTGACCCAGGGATCAAACCTGCATTTCTTGCATCTCCTAACTGGTAGGCAGATTCTTTACCAATGACTCCACCTTGGATATTGCTAGAGAAAACATAAAATGATATATTTCTGTATAGAATGTACTGGTAATATCAATGAAATTATCAAACATATACTTAATGTAGAATCTTACTAGTGAGAATTAATTTTACAAATATATCTATTTCTATGTGCAAAAAGGCACAAACTATAAACATCAATCAATAAGAAAAATTTAAGGATTCCTCTCTGTGGCTCAGTGGGTAAGGAATCTGCCTGCAATGCAGGAGACTGCAACCCAAGAGATGCGGCTTCTATCCCTGGATCAGGAACATCCTCTAGAGAAGAGAAAGATAGCTCACTCCAGTATTATTGCTCTTGGAAATATCATGGACAGGGAAGGCTGGTGGGCTACAATCCGTGAAGTCACAAAAGAGTCGGATACAACTTAGAGACTAAACCACCATATGGTATATGAATAAAGGCAACGTTATGTAGGAGAAAAAAATAAGGCAGACATTTATATTAGCTTTCTATGTTGTATAATAAATCACCACACACTTGTAGCTTGCAACAATTCACATCTATTGCCTCACAGTGTCTATGGGTTGGGAGCTCAGGCACTGTTTATTTAGGGATTCTGCTCCAGTGCCATACTACAGTGAATGTTTGGTTGGGTTGTATTCTCATCCAGAAGGTCATTTGGGGAAGAATATGCATCCAAAGTTTTTCCGGCTGTTGGCAGAATTCATTTTCTGGTGGTTGTAGAATTGAAGGCCCAGCATATGCTGACTATTGGCTGAAGGTCACCCTCAGCACCCAGAAGCCATAATTCCCAGAGACTGCCAGCCCATTCCTTTCCACCTGGTTGCTTATTTCATCAAGCCAGTAAGAAGATTCTCTAGAAAGCATCTGCTAGCAAGGCAAAATTTTATGTCTTATTTTATGGATTAGAAATATGATGTGTTGTTCTTGTTTAGTCTCCAAGTCATGTCTGACTCCTTTGCAGCCCTGTGGACTGTAGCCCATCAGGTTCCTCTGTCCATGGGATTTTCCAGGAAAGAATACTAGAGTGGGTTGCCATTTTCTACTCCAGGGAATCGACCTACCTCTCAGGCAGATTCTTTATCACTGAACCACCAGGGGAGTCCATAGAAGCAAGGCATAATTCTGGCCTATACTCAGAAGTGAGAGGATTATACATGGGCATGATATCAAGAGTCAGGGATCATGGAGGAAACACCCTCAGGTCTATCCATCACAGCCTTTGTGTGCTGATAGGGAATCGTTTCTGAGATAGAGGGGCTCAGCTGCTCAGAAGTGTCCAACTCTTTGTGACCCCATGTAGCCTGACAGGCTCTTCTGTCTATGGAATTTTGCAGGCGAGAATACTGGAGTGGGTTGCCATTTCCTACTCTGATTTCTGAAATATGTTACTGAGAAAAGAAAAAAATGTTTATATTGCCCCCCTATGTTTGTGAACACGTATGTACCTGTTTTGCCTCTGAAGAAAAGCAGTGGAGGAAAGGATATTTGGAGTGAAGAGGATTAACAAGTTATTTTCTATGACATTTTTCATATCATAGATTTCAAGGACTGTGTATATTATCTGTGTTAATAGAAGAGTTAATGATTTTAAATTTATTGCTGTTTGTGGCTATTTTTGAAGCCTAAACTAAGAATAATCACAGCCTCCACCCCACCCCCTGCCCCAAGAAAAAGCCCATTTATTTGGTGAAGAATTGTCCATCTAGATTCTGATAGTTTTACTTTGCCTGAGCAATTTGTAACATTACTTACACACTCTGAGCCTCAGTATTCTTACTTTTATTATGGTATAGTTGGAATAAATAATGTCTTAAGTCTCTTTCAAATACAAATCAGTCAAATGTTGGATAGTTGCTCAAATGCTGAGTCATATCTAATTCTTTGTGACTCCATTGACTGTAGACTGCCAGGCTCCTCTGTCCATGGAATTCTCCAGGCAAGAATGTTGAAGTAGGGTGCCATTTCCTCCTCCAGGCAATCTTCCCAACCCATGGATCAAACCTGTGTCTCTTAAGTCTCAAAAGTTGGTAGGTGGATTCTTTACCACTGGTACCACCTGATGGTCAAATGTTGGATAGGAAGCTCAAATGTTGGGTAGGTAGTCATCTAAATAACACGTCTTAAAATGTAGCAAATTTGTTTATAAAGAAAGATCTGAAAAGCATGGAATGAAATTAGGCTTGGAGCCTGGAAGATTGCACACAAAGCCCTGATGTAGTAGAGGAAGGACAGAAAAGGGAGAAAAATTTGAATGAGAATTAAATGACATCAAGTCACAGGAGCAGAGCTTTGGGATTAGGGGAAAATGTGTGTTGAAATGGTTTTGAATTCATTCAAAGAAGATGGATATCATCTGTATAACATTTATGTGCAGCCAGATTATTTTATTATTTAATAAACTTTTAATTTTGATACTTTTGCAGAGTTACGTCAGGTAAAACAATAACTCATTATAACTATCAGCTCTATTAGAGTTAACCCTGGTGTGTACAGGGCCTACTCTTTACTGGTAACCTTTTTTCAAAACATGGGATTGACTTTTCATAACTTTTATGCCTACTTAAAAATCAGCTATATACACGGTTGACTTCTCCCAAAGATTTTTGAAGAGTTAATGCTTGCTTAAGTTTTCAGCCTAATTTTGCTAGAAGTTTCCTTTCATTCTTTGCAGAGGAAGAAACTAAGGACTCCAAATCACCCCCAGAAGAAGTGTAATAAAAGACCCTAGAACTTAGGTATAAGAGGTCTTTTGGGGTGGAGCCTGTGTGGTGGTTGTATGCTTTAATCTTGACCTTCACTTCCTCTTCCTTCTAAAAATAATCTCTAAGCATTGTTTCTTGAATGTAATTGTAAGTGATCTTTCCAGAAAAAGAACAACTCCATTTTGAAAGAATCTAGTAAGTACCACTGAAACTTGTGTGATGGAAGGTTTGGTTAGATTCTGACTGGCTAAAACTGGAAATTCCACAAGACCATAACATTCCATAATTGTATCCAAGCAGCATACACTGAGGGAGGAATCCTTTCTAGTTCTAAATCGTTTAGACTAAGATACTTCATAGAATTGAGGTTTTCTTTGAAATGACTTTAGTAAGACTCTTATTTTAAGAATCAGCATGCAAGTTAGTGCCATTGTAAACACAGGGCTTGTTTTGTTTTTCTCCAAAAATGGTGTATTCATTTGAGCATAGCTGGAAAATTCAGAACCAGCCAATATTAATTTTGCGGCTTTCAGCTAACCTAAATAGGCAAATGTTGGCTTATCCCCTTTAGATATAATATCTTAGTCCATCATCTTTTACATAGAAGGAATGTTCTGGAAATGAAAGAGCCTTTGTTTATAAGAGGAAAATAATGGTCTCAGTGCCCTGTAATTGATTTTCAGGGCCCAATACTGAAACAGGTAGTACAGTTTTTCATTACAGCAGTCAGTTTCATGAATCAATCTAAATAAATGTGTTTTCTTTGCAGACTTTCATCAATACAAACAAATTTGCAGAGTTCTTACCTGGTGGGGAGAAAAATGACAACAACTGTATGAGTTTGAGAAGGCTTTTGGGTACTCAAATATCATTTAAAAATGCTTTCAGATCTTGAATTTTTTCAATAAGATTTACTGAAACCTTTAGAGGTTCTAATATGCATCCTTTACCAAATAACATTATTTGCAGGATGCTTGGATCATAAAAATATATATAGTTCATCCAAAGTGTCTTTCATTACTATAATTCAAAGTTGTCCTACTCTTATAAAATACAATGTTTTAATTTAAAACATGAAGAAGACATGCATATATTTAGGTTTAACAAATACAAAGATTTTGATGACAGTATTAAGAAGAATCTTGCTTCCAGTTACCCTTGTATATGTTTATGGACCAAGAAACATGTTCAGAGATTTCTTAACATATGTACCAGGGCGTTTGTTGTGCTTCTTCTTTCATGTGTTTTTATTGAAAGCCTCTTCTAGAGTTGGCAATTTGCTGAAAGCTGATGATATAAACATGAATAATACAAGGCTTCTGTTAGAGCACATGAGGAAGTATGAATGTTTAGTTCGAACTGTTATCACAGAATATCATAGACAGAGAGCTTATAAACAATAGTATTACTAAACCCAAGCTCACTCTGCTTGGACAAGCCAATACATTCAAGAGACAAGGTGTTGAGGTAAGGAATATGACTTTATTCATAGAGCCAGCTGACTGAGAAGTTGGCAGACTAGTATCTCAAAATAGCCATCTTATCTGGGTCTGGATGCCAGGTTATTTTATGGATCAGAGATGGCAGGGAAGATGAGGAAGCAAAGAAAAAAGGTCATTAATCTTGCAAATATCTCTCAGAATGGCAAGCTTTAGCAAGGAGAATGTGTTAATTTCTTCCCTCCTGCCATCCACAGGTGGGCAGAGTCCTGAACAAAGGCATTTTAGTTTAAGAGTCAGGCAAGGGGCAGGATTCTCTGAGACAGGCCATTATGTATGCTTGTAATAACAAAAACAATGAAAAGCAAGTAAAAGAAACAGTTCCAACATGGAGTCAGAAATGGATTTTCCCTGAAACAACTGAGTAATTTCTCATAATTCTTGAGTCTAGAAAACCCAGTGCCAAAGTGCCAGTAGATTTAATGTCTGATAAAGTTCTTTTTCTTGGTTCATAGATGGCTTCTTCTCAGTATGTCCTTATATAAAGGAAGGTCAAGGGAATACTCTGGAACCTCTTTTATAAGAGCAAAGCCCTCATGATGTGACCTAATCACCTCCTAAAGAGCCCACATCCAAATACCATTACATCTGGGATTAAATTTCAGCATATGAATTTTGAGGATGCATGCATTTAGTCTATTAGCAACATGGAAACAAAAATTTTCAATATAGATTATGTTTTATAGTATAAATCAAACAGTGGCAGAGCATGAATGGATGGAATAATTTCAGAAGTGAGGACCAGAAATAATTTCAGAAATGAGGATCAGAAATAACTTCACAAATGAGGCATTTAAGAAAGATTAGACAAACAAAAATACTTTCTGTAAATACTAAGAGCACATGGCAAATCTTAGTTCAGAAAAATAAGCCAAGTAAAAATTTAATGGACATCAAAATCAACTGTGAGTTTCTTACAAATGGCATTTACCCCTCTTCCTTGTCATTCCAAGATTATCTTAGTTCTGACAACTCCTGTTCAAGATTGAATGCAGAAAGGAGTCATGGTAAGTGATGTGACAGTATTAACTCCTTCAGGTATACATGGGAGACAGAAGAGTTTAGAACCACTGATTGTATAAAGTTTCCATTGATACATGAATGAACTGCTTAAACGGTTTAAAAAATCAGCTGGTTCAGCAAGAGGATTCCACATGCAGTGACTCATGGCAAGCAAGTGCACCTGCTCATAGCACCTGCTATGAAGATAGCCACATGGGGGTTTCTCTAATAGTGTGTGGATGAATTTTCACTGCGGATGTATATAATACAGTGTTTTGTTTAACTTAACATATGCTTATGGCTCAGCTGGTAAAGAATACTTCTGCAATGTGGGAGACCTGGGTTCGATCCCTGGGTTGGGAAGATCCCCTGTGGAAGTGAAAGGTTACCTGTACCAGTATTCTGACCTGGAGAATTCCATGGATTGTACAGTCCATGGAGTCACAAAGAATCAGACATGACTGAATAACTTTCACTTTTCACATGCGCCTCTGACAGTTATTCAGAGTATGCTCCAAGATCACATGCATCAGAATCACCAGAAATGTTAAATAAACACTGATTCCTGGGCTACTTACAAAATTCACTGAATCAGACCCACTGCTCTTTGTGAAGCTGAACTTTAAGTAGCTTGTCAGCTGATCCTTTTGCTGACTAAAGTTGGAGATGGAATGAGCTAAGTTCTAAACATGATGAATTCATTGTGGCTTCAGCACTGAAATATTTGCCCTTCATTTGAAGCAGACTGAGATAAAAACAAGTCTGATATGACATTCTTAATTTTACCACCAAATTTCCTGAAACTTACTGTCTTCATTTTTAAATCTAGATCATTAACCATTGAAGTAGATGATTTTTAATTCACTCAATTTTTTATGTTTCCATCAAGACAATACATATTTTTCTTGTACCTACCATCTTCAGGATTGGTGTATGGGAACCATAGACAAATATTTTCACTGAGAATCTGTTTCAAACACTTCTCTTATTGGATGAAAGATACTAAAACGTGGGTGCTTTACATTGGGCCAGAACTCTCAGAAAGACTATTTTTCTCAGTAAGGCTATTTTTCATTCCTGAGTAAGCTTTGAGAAGTAAATTTTCTCTATGGTGAATGCTCTGTCTAGGCAGATTTACAATAATTGCCCTTTGGTGCTTTGGGGGAGCTCTACACTCAGAGAGCCTTAATGGATACAAGAGGGTTTATTACTCAATTCTTGAGGGCAAAGTGGTCAGTTTCTTGAATTAATTTTTAGTATAGTGCAGACAGTTAAAAAACAAAACTCTCTTTTGAGACTTAGAATGAGAAACTCTTGGACAAATGGTAAACCTTTAGGGAATCAAGGAAAACATGTCATAATAGAAGCCCATGTAATTCTGAAGGTAAGGTAGAAAATTGCACTTCGGAATTTTTCAGTGATCTTGTAAGCATTTTTTTTTAATTCCATAAATAAATATTTACAGGGTTGACTGCATACAGTGACATTTTGGAGGATGGTAGAATGTCATGAAGGGGGTTTTGTCGGTAGATATTAAGATGACATATCAAAGGATTGAATTGAAATATTAGAAACTCTTATTGCTCAGACCTATACTTTTAACCCTTATGAAAGCAGAAGAGGGCCTGAAAAAGGTGAAGAACGAGAATTGAGGATTCTTCCTAATATAGGGATCTTGGAATGACTCCTACTGAAAAACCAAGCCTGCACTGTGAGTTGTCATGGAAATAAAATTTAGAGTGAGGGCTTGTTTTAATTCCTTACCTTAGGAATTGTCAAATATGCCTCTGGATTGCTGAACTCTGTGAATGTTCAGAAACACACACATACCATTTGTTAGGGATCATTGCAAAGGCCTATGATAGTGGAGCTGCTGCTGCTGCTGCTGCTGTTGCTGAAGATAATAAATAGCAGAGAACATTAAAAAAGAAAAAAAATATTTTTAAAAAAACCAAATAAATCTTAAAGATACAAATAAGGAAATATTAATAATTAAATTAAAATTTCAAAGAATAATTTTGACAAGACTTTGCTGATGTAAGTATCTGTGACTTTGAGGAAGGAGTTGGGAAAGTGCCCAGATGCAGAACAGAGAAATAAACAATGATTTAAAGACTTGAAGATTAAAAGACTTGGCAGTCCAGTGGTTAAGATTACACTTCCAAAGCAGGGGCTGTGTGTTCAATCCCTGATTGGATTCCACATGCTGGGAGGTGTGGTAAACAAAACAAAACAAAATACAAATAAGTGACATCTATAAGAGGGTGAAAGAAAAACAAAAGCCAGAATACAATAGCCTGTAAAAATATTCCTCAAAAAATAAAAGTGAACAAAAACAATAAAAAGATAAAGCTTCAAAACATAAAAAAATCAAAAGACTTAAAGCTAGCACCTAAAAGTATATCTTGAAGAAGAGAGCATGAAAGGAAAACCAAATTTAAATCTATATTGATAAGAATGTTTGGAATCAATGAAAGATTTGTTTCCTTAGAATGGAGAAGATAGCAAGACTTGAATGTAGTAATGCCATTCAATGATGTCACAGAAAGAACTAATCCAAATATATATATATATAATCTTTAAAACTACCAAAGAGAAAGAATGATTACCCATTAAAAAAAAAAAACAAAACAAAACTAACACACAGACCTACAGTGCTCATCCTTTTTAGATAAGTCTATAAAATGATTGAATAAAAAAGTCTGAAAGCAAAAATCTTAAGGGTGCCTGTAAGGAAGAGGGAAGTTACACCAGGCAAATCCTAATCAAAAAGCAAGTTGTTACAGCAATGTTACTATTAGAAACAAAGAGGTCAAATAAAAATTAGTGAACAATTTGCCAGAAAGTTAATAGCAATCCTAAATTCTATTCTAGCAATGCAGACCAAAATATGTAAAATGGTCACTAACTGGAAGATAGAATTTGCAAATTCATCATTGTATTGTATAAGATTAAGGGCTTCCCTTTGGCTCAGATGGTTAAGCATCTTCCTGCAATGCATGAGACCCAGGTTCAATCCCTGGGTCAAGAAGATCCACTGGAGTAGGGAATAACAACCACTGTAGTATTTTTGTCAGAGAAGACAATGGCACCCCACTCCAGTGCTCTTGCTTGGAAAATCCAGTGGATGGAAGAGCCTGGTAGGCTGCAATCCATCGGGTCGCTAAGAGTCAGACACGACTGAATGACTTCACTTTCACTTTTCACTTTCATGCATTGGAGAAGGAAATGGCAACCCACTCCAGTCTTCTTGCTTGGAGAATCCCAGGGACGGGAGAGCCTTGGTGGGCTGCTGTCTATGGAGTCGCACAGAGTCGGACACGACTGAAGCAACTTAGCAGCAGCCGCAGTAGTATTTTTGCCTGGAGAATTCCATAGACAGAGGAACCTGGAGGACTACAGTTCATGGGGTCACAAAGTTAGACACGACTGAGCGACACCAAAAGAGGATTTAAAAACATATTTTTCAGAACTGATAGATCAATTAGACAAGGATTTAATAAAGACAAGAAAGATTTGAAAAAAAACCTTAATAAGCTTAGCTTAATGGGCACACATACACACATTGAGCTCATTAGAACATTAGGGAAAATAAAGTAATGCATATTATTTTCAAGGAAGCATAGCACATTTCTGAAATTAATTGTATTCTATCCCACAAAGGAAGTATTAAATAATGATGATCACAGTTTCTATAAGAAAATGTACTAACATTAGACATCAGTGTCAAACTTTATTTTTTTGGGCTCCAAAATCACTGCAGATGGTGACTGCAGCCATGAAATTAACAGACGCTTACTCCATGGAAGAAAAGTTATGACCAACCTAGATAGCATATTCAAAAGCAGAGACATTACTTTGCCGACTAAGGTCTGTCTAGTCAAGGGTATGGTTTTTCCAGTAGTCATGTATGGATGTGAGAGTTGGACTGTGAAGAAGGCTGAGCACCGAAGAATTGATGCTTTTGAATTGTGGTGTTGGAGAAGACTCTTGCCTGGAAAATCCAATGGACGGAGTAGCCTGGTGGGCTGCAGTCCATGGGGTCGCTAACAGTCGGACAGACTGAGCGACTTCACTTTCACTTTTCTCTTTCATGCATTGGAGAAGGAAATGGCAACCCACTCCAGTATTCTTGCCTGGAGAATCCCAGGGATGGGGGAGCCTGGTGGGCTGCCGTCTATGGGGTCACACAGAGTCGGACA
>SJYX01015234.1:541784-571180 GCA_006410675.1 Oreotragus oreotragus | reverse complement strand
CCAGGCCAGTGCCTTTTCTGCTTCCCTGAACCACTGTACCAACTCTTTGCGACCCCATGGACTGCAGCCCACCAGGCTCCTCTATCCATGGGATTTTCCAGGCAAGAATACTGGAGTAGGTAGCCATTCCCTTCTCCAGGGGATCTTCCTGACCCAGGGATTGAACCTGGGTCTCCTGCATTGCAGGCAGATTTTTTACCATCTGAGCCACCAGGGAAGCTCTACCATAAAGTAGCCAAATTCACTATGGTTACAAGTAAAATAGCTCCAGTGAAGTGACACCAACACATTGAGTCTGGAGTGATCCTTCTCCCCTTCTCTGAAGACTGAACTGATAGACTAAAATAAATCAATGAAAGTCAATTTAAGTGGTTCAAGTTTGCAATGGTTTTTCTTTCCCTCCTTGAAGGCATGTTTTCCTGGTCCCTAGGAAAGCTCGAAGCTGGTTTTGATTTTTGTGTAGGAACTGAGTTTATTAGCAATATCATCTATAGGCAGTACTAGGGAACCTGATACAGGTTCTGGGGCTCCCCAGTGAAACTAAGTTCTTTAAAGATGGACTCTCAGCAGCAATGATTTATTTAACCAGCAACCAGTGAAGAGCATCAGTTAGAACTCTGGCAAAGGCTCTGTGCCCCTGGAGAGACTGATGAAACTCCAATACTTTGGCCACCTGATATGAAGAACTGACTCATTTGAAAAGACCCCGATGCTGAGAAAGATTGCGAGTGGGAGGAGAAGGGGACAACAGAGGATGCAGTGGTTGGATGGCATCACCGACTCGATGGACATGAGTTTGGGTGGACTCCAGGAGTTGTAATGGCAGGGAGGCCTGGCGTGCTCTATCCCATGGGGTCTCAAAGAGTTGGACACGACTGAGTGGCTGAACTGAACTGAACTGAACTGATACTCCGACAGCCTGGAAAGAAGTTGTCAAGCTTAAATTTCAGTAGTTTGTATTATATTTGAAATTTGAATATATTTTATTCTCAACTCTCTTTTCAAAAAAAACCCACAAGCCCCCTCCAGGCTGCTGCTGCTGCTAAGTCATTTCAGTCGTGTCCGACTCTGTGTGACCCCATAGATGGCAGCCACCAGGCTCCCCCGTCCCTGAGATTCTCCAGGCAAGAACACTGGAGTGGGTTGCCATTTCCTTCTCCGATGCATGAAAGTGTAAAGGGAAAGTGAAGTCACTCAGTCGTGTCCCACCCTCAGCGACCCCATGGACTGCAGCCCACCAGGCTCCTCCGTCCAAGGGATTTTCCAGGCAGGAGTACTGGAGTGGGGTGCCATTGCCTTCTCCTCCCGCTCCATGCTAAGGTTAGGATATCCTCCCCTGCTGGGCCCATGCGTGACACTGGGGATCACTTCAGTGCCATGGGAATTTGGAGCAAAACTGATCTTAACCCTTTCTGCTCTGAATAATTTAGGCTATTTTTCCTTTTCTCTGCTGTTGCCCGGAGGGATATTCAGAGATAGAATCGTGACCAGAAATAGCCCAGCTTTCCCTCTCTGCCAGTTCAAGCCTGCAGTTGTTACTTACAGTCAGGAACTATTTACCAGCATGGGGATGGATTCATGTCTACATCAGAGTATAGTGGCACACCCATGTGCATACCAGCATTATCTTTAATAGTCAAGAGGTATTCATGTTCACATCACTCCCATTATTCACAACAGCTTCTGCAGCCCAAATATCTATCAATGGATAAATAGAGAAAAAGTGGTATACACACACAATGGAATATTATTCCACTTAAAAAAGGAAAGGAATCTTGTCACATGTTATCATGTCAACATGAATAAATTTTAAGAACATTATGCCAAGTGAAATAAGCTAGTAGTAAAAAGGCAAATACCATATCATCATACTTATATGAGTTATCTAATATAGCCACATTCATAAAAACAAAAAGTAAAATTACAGTTGAAGAGCTGGGGTCATAAGAAAATAAGGAGTTGTTCAATAGGTACTGAATTTCAGTAATATTTCAGTATTGGAAAAATAGCTCACATGTTCGAAGATTTAAAATTCCAGTAATGGTCAAAATTATGGCAGGCAAGTGAAAAAACTTAAGGTAAGAAATATGTGTGTGTGCGCATGTGTGCGTGCATGTGTGTGTGTGTGTGTTGTGTGTGTGATGTGGCTTGCAGAATCTGTTTCCTCTCCAGCTACTGAACTGGTGCCAGGACAGCGAAAGCCCAGAGTCTTAACCACTAGGCTACCAAGAAGTTCCTGAGGTAAGCAACATTATCATAAGGCCATGTAAAATTCAAACCAAAAAGTATTCTGTGATGTAAATAAAGTTTTTTTCTATGTTAATAAAAGTTAACTTTTGGGGTGAGCAGCCCGAGGTGACCTCTAAAAATGATGTGCTATTCACTTGACCCAGAAAACCCCACAAAATCAAGCAAAGCAAGAGGTTCAAATCCTTGTGTTCACTTTAAGAACACTCACGAAACCGCGCAGGTCCTTAAGGGTATGCATATCTGAAAAGTCACCAAGTATCTGAAGGATGTCACTCTACAGAAGTGACTTGTGCCCTTCCATTGTTGGTAGGTTGGAGTTGGTAGGTGTGCACAGGTCAAACAGCGGGGCTGGACACAGGGTCTGTGGCCCAGAAAGAGCACTGAATTTTTACTGCACATGCTCAAAAATGCAGAGAGTAAAGCTGAACTGAAGGACTTAGATGTAGATTCTCTGCTCACTGAGCACATCCAGGTGAACAAAGCCCCCAAAATGCGGGGCTCACGGCAGGATTAACCTGTACCTGAACTCTCCCTGCCACACTGAAATGGTCCCAACTGAAAAAGAACAGACTATTCCTAAATCAGAAGAGGAGCTTGCACAGAAGAAAAAGATATTCCAGAAGAAACGGAAGAAAAAAAACTTACAGTCCGAGAATAATGTCGCAAAAAATAAATGCAAATGAAATGTTAAAATAAAATAAAAGTTAAGAAAATCCAGAAAAGGAAAAAAAATGCTCGAGATTTTTTCAATGTATGCTATTCCTCTACATGCACAAAGTTTTACTTCCTGAGGATTACACATGGCACGTTTCAGCTCTAGGTAACTCCTGTAGCGGAACTTCGCAAGGGTGAGGAGCAGGCTCATTTTGCATGCTGCTTCCTAGTGTTACACATAGTCCCTAACACATATTAGGAGTTTGATATGTGTTGAGTAAATAAATAAATTAAAACGAGGGATGGAGACCCTCTAGAATCTAAACCATATGTCTGAAAGCTCTAAATCTTTCAAATAAGTTGAAGGGCTACTTAGGCCAATAATAAAGTAAAAGAAAAACACTAAATTAACTGGTCAGATGTGTTTTGTAAAACCAAATCAATTACTTCAGTCCAAAGACTAAAATAGCTATAAACTGAAGAACAGTAAATACTAAAAGGAAAATTTTTGTTTTGTTTTGAGCACCTATGACAGGAATGCATTCTGCTAGGGGCCTTACACATTAGTGCTTCTCGAACTTTAAGGAGCATAAGATCACCTGGGGATCTCATTAAAATACAGATCATGATTCAGAGTATTTAGCATTGCTAACCCCTGTTAGGGGCTTACCTGACAGCCCAGTTGGTAAAGAATCTGCCTGCCATGAAGAAAAGCCCAGTTCGATTCCTCGGTTGGGGAGATCCACCGGAGAAGAGATAGGCTACCCACTCCTGTATTCTTGGGCTTCCCTGATGGCTCAACCGGTAAAGAATCTGCCCGCAATACAGGAGACTTGGGTTCGATCCCTGGGTTGGGAAGATCTCCTGAAGAAGGAGAAAGGCTACCTACTGCAGTATTTTCACCTGGAGAATTCCAAGGACTGTATAGCCCATGGGGTAGCAAAGAGTCAGACACGACTGAGCAACTTTCACTCACCTTTGTTAGTCCACAGATCACACTTTAGCAAAGATTTACAAAAAGTTTTATCCTCACAGAAATCCGTCTAAAGTAGAAATTACTATCCCACATTACACATGGACAAACTGAGGCCAAGAGTTTTGGTAAGTTCCCCCTGCTTACCTCAGCCAGAATCCAAATTCAGGTGCCTCTAACCCTAATACATCATCCTGCTTCCTTGACTAAACTGGTAAAAACCCATTTAACCAAACTCCAACCAACAGGTACACTTAATAGAGTTTTAGGCTTTTTAATATTCTGAAGTTATAAGAAAAAAAAATTAACGGCTATTTAAAACCTTTTCTTATCCACCTGAATCTCTCTTATCACTAGCCCTGCTCCGTGGGGCCTAAACCAGTAATCCTCAAACTGCAGTGCCTTATGCTTCCCTTTACACTGTTAAAAATCATTGAACACCTAACAGATTTTTTTTTGTTTCTGTGTGTTTTATCTATTAATACTTCTGGTGTAAGAAATTAAGACTGAGAAAAAATTTAAATGCTTATTGTGCTTGCTGTGCTAAGTCACTTCAGTTGTGACCCACTCTGTGACCCTATGGACAGTGTAGCCCACCAGACTCCTCTGCCCATGGGATTCTCCAGGTAAGAACACTGGAGTGTGTTGCCGGGCCTTCCTCCAGGGAATCTTCGAGTACCAAATGAAAGTAATAAATGCTTATTACTTCATTTTAAAACAATTTTGTTAAGTAGTCATATAAACACCATATTTTACAAAAGGTAAATATTGATATATATACAAAACAAAAAAGTTAGAGTGACACTTTAGATTTCTGCAAAGCTCTTTAATGACTGGCTTAATAGGAGAAAGCTGAATTATCTGTTTCTACAATCTGTTGCAATAGGAAGAAAACTTGGCTTCATACACATATGCAATTGGAAAAGGAGAAGTATTTGATTAACCTTATGTGATTGTGGCTCTTCTTTGATACAATAACAGCAAAACTGGACAAGTGGTATTTTTTCAAGGTTAGCAGCAATTTGAAATCCAAATTCCTTTTGGGATTTCCCTAGTGGTACGGTGGACACAAATCTGCCTACAGGGCACATGGGTTTGATCCCTGGTCCACGAAGATCCCACATGCCATGGGGCAGCTAAAGCGCTCGTGCCACAGCTACTGACCCTGAGCTCTGGAGCCTGCGCTCCGCAATGAGAGGCGCCATCACAGCGAGAGGNGACACAAATCTGCCTACAGGGCACATGGGTTTGATCCCTGGTCCACGAAGATCCCACATGCCATGGGGCAGCTAAAGCGCTCGTGCCACAGCTACTGACCCTGAGCTCTGGAGCCTGCGCTCCGCAATGAGAGGCGCCATCACAGCGAGAGGCCTGGGCACTGCAACTAGAGAGTCGCCCCTGCTCACAGCAGCTGGAGAAAGCCTGTGCACAGCAACGGAGACCCAGCATGGCCAAAAATAAAATGTCTTCAAAAAATGGAGTCTCGGGGACTTCTCTGATTGTCCACTGGCTAGGACACCATGCTCTCAAAGCAGGGGGCCCGAGTTTGATCCCACATGTCACACCTAAGACCCAGTACAGCCAAATAAACAAAAATAAATATATATATATTTAAAATGGACTCTCACAAAAAATGTGGCTAGTTCAACCACACAAGTGCTTTTGCTTAAATAACCATCACATTTCAGGATGTAGCAGAAATGCTTCATGCACACTTTCCCTGTCATCATACAAGGCACTAAAAGGATTATAAGCATTGGAATTTGATAACATTAATGATTTATCCCGCTCCACCAAGCACATTCTTATGAAACTGGCTGTCTTTGGGCAAAAGTCAGCAGAGAAAGCAATGACCACTGGCGTAGTTTAGCACTCCTGCCTTGATTTGTGCCAAGGTGCCAGCAGTTGTACCAACAACCAGCTTTGCACTATCACTAAAAACGTCAAAGTGGTAGTTGAGTAAAACCTAAGATTCAAAAAGGGATTCAATACTTTAGCTATTTCAGCAAGCTTTACGTCTGTTGTCAAGCATTTCCAGATATTCTTTGATGATTATCTGTTTTGAATACTAAGTAAATACAGAATAGGATGTCTGGGGAGTTGTGCAGATCTGTCCATTTTCAAAGCAAAAGTACAGTTTTACAGATGACCTATTAACTCTGTCTTTGATGAGTTACTCCCTCATTGGAAAGTGGTACCATCGTGATTTCTTTTACTGACTGTTCATCCAGCAGGTGTTCAGCATGGTTGGCTTTACAGGGTCTTAATTAGTCTCTCAGCGGTAGAGTGTAGTTCCTTAGCTAATGCAAGACGCTAAGTTACTCAGTGAGTTACTTCAGTGGCCTTTCCATTTCTAGTCTGAAAATCAGTAACAAACTGTTCTTAATTTTTAAACAATGTCTTTTGTTTTTGTTTTAAAAAGGCAATTCAGTTCCTTTCTTGACATTCTGAATGATTGATCTCAGAATGATGTACAATTTAATTGGAACCATAATACTATTCCCAAATGGTCTGTAGTATAAAACAAGAAAGGTAAAATATTACAAAATTAACCTTTACCATATTTTCTTTCTTTTTCTACTGTTTCATCCAATTTTCATTTGTGTTTTTGTGGGGAATGGGAGTAGTATATTCCTGTCTTCCTTGAACTCTCATATGTCATTTTTATCAGTTTTAGCATCTTCAGAAGTAGACAGTGTAGCGATGGATTGAGAAAGTGACTCTTTTAGTCTCCATTTCAAAAGTCAACAATTCACCCTTAAATGTAAGAAAAATATATTGCACAATTTCTTTTATTTTAAAATAAAAGATAAAATTATAAAATAATAGCAGTTTTGGGCAAAATCTTACAGAGTGGAACATTTTCCAAAAATTTAAAAATATTATTGTTAAACAAGACAACCAACCTGTACTTATGTTTCTGCATAGATGCAAGGAAACTATGGGAATTTCAAAACAGCAATTTACTGGATGATAATAAGGTTACAGATGTCACAGCAGGTACAACTGGAGACAGCTGTAAAAGTACAACAGCAGTGCTGAGAAAATAAAAACCAAGTTAATCACTAAACATGTGCATAAATCTAAATTCACCACCCTAGAAAATTCTAAGAAACACAAGACTCCCATTAGCCGTGAGCAGGAGACGCCACGGCACATGCAGCCTCTGTCGTCCAGAAAATCCCACTGTGTGGCCATGGGAGGCTCTCGGGGGCGCCCAAGGGTCTCACATCACACTTTGAGAGTCCTTCCTTTAAACATACAAAGTGTTTTACTAGAGGAGAGACGGAAGGGAACGACTGGGTGGGGTCAAAAAGCTTGTTCGGGCTTTTCCATAAGATTGTACAGAAAAACCCGAGTGAAATTTTTGGCCAACCTAATATTTGGCTAAGCTCAAACCACCCCCACTTAAAAACTCAGATGCAACCCCAGCTGGTGCCTTCCACAGGTCCTCAGTTAGCTCACTCCTCTGTCAATTCTTCCTTTCCCTCCAGGAATCCTCAATCCGTCTTCAGCCCATCTCTCTCAGCAGCACCTCCCTATCAGCATAGAAACGTGACGTTCCCTGCAATGTGCCCTGAAAAATCTCGTTCCTCTTCTGTTCCCCTCTAGCTACTGCCGGATGTCTCTCAGCCCCTCAAGCTAGAGAAGCCTCATCCTTGGGCTCGTCACCCTCTGTATTTCTCTTAATGTAGATGTTTCCCAAGGTTTTCATCCTTAGTCCTTGATGCCACTTGCTTCACTCCAGTGATCTCCCCCTCTCTCTGGTTTGATGGGGCACATGAGAGAGTCAATTCCTAGGGAGGTTGATAAGAAGTCCAGGGTTCCCCAGGAGGAGATAGGGGTCTGGAATTCTCAAGGAGGAGAAAAGGACAAATATTTTTTTCTACATTGCTTTGTCTTAGTCAATATAAGAATGTATCTTGCTCGAGGACAGGTTTCTCCTTAACAAGAAACTTCTGACTAATCCTGTCATCTTAAAATGTAAATTGTGGGAGTGGGTCTAGCAAGATCTTTACAATCTTGAGACATTCTTTTGATTTATTGTAAAACCAGTTAAACAGTATATAGCTCCCTTGCTAAGACTAGACAGTGGGGGCACTGTCCGTCCCCCTTCTGATGTCTATGTCAGAAGCTTTCTTTGTCCCTTTTACACTTTAATAAAACTCTGCTACACAAAAGCTCTTGTGTGATCAAGCCTGGTCCCTGGTCCTGAAGCTAAATCTTCTTCTTTGGAGATCATGAATCCGACATCTTTCACCATAAGCTATCACACCCCAACCTGGCACTCAGCCATCTCTCTCCTCAGCTCCAGACCCAGACAGTCAGCAGCCTTTGAATACTTGCCCTCAGGTATCCTAAGAACCTGTTAAATTCCACCATGCCCAGGACCACAGGTATATTTTCTAGTTGCAACAGTCCATTCAAACAAAGCAAAAACAAAACAACCCCCTGCAAAACAACAATTAAAAAACTTCACCAGAGTCTTGCCCATAACTCCAAGAATGCCTTCATTTCTCTTGCTCAAAAATTAGAGACAAGTGCCACTCCTGATCTCTTCCCCTCGTCCATTCCATACAAGGGATCAGCCTCCAAGGTCTGTCCTGGTATGTAAGTCCTTAAGAGATTTGCTACTGTTCCTTCCATTCTCACTGCCTCTGTCTTAAATAAAAGCTATTATTATTGTTGCTGTTACTGTTGGTTATTTCAGAGGATCGTACTCTGTGCTAGCTGTGGGGATTAGCATTTTATGTACATTATTTCCTTTAATCCACCATGACTATTTTAAATCCCATTTTACAGATGAGGGAACAGACTCATAGATCTTCCTGGTTATCCCCTTTTCTCGGCATTGAGAGCATCTGAGAAGGGTTTGTGGAGAAATTGGCCCCAGGTCTTGAAGGATGGTATGATTTTTATGGTGTAGGAAGAGGAAACCATATAGAGGAAGAATGTGGCTGAGTGTGTTTGTGGTCAGTGATGTTAAGCTGTTTTTATTCCGTGGCAATGAACTGAAACAAGCAATCCCTGAGTAAAACATTTCCCAAATGCCTTGCTCCCTTTCTTTAAATATAAAAGAATAACTGTAACGGCTACTGAGTCCTAGTATGCAGGGCATATTGCTAACGCTTTCATTTACTTTGCAACTAACCTTTACTACAAACCTCCACAGAAGCATCAATACCTGCATGGAATAGAACAAGAAAATGAGGGTGCATAACTTTCACCTAATTACTGAGATGGCAGAGACTCCAGCACAATCTCTTCCACTAAAGGCAGTGGCACCATAGGATGCAAGTCTCCGCTCCTTCTACTCACTCCACTACCAATCGCAGCCTCTACGTAGGGTCTTTTGGGTTGATATTCATGCTTTCTTTTAAAAAGTGCCTTTAGCTGGAGACCCACAGTCTGAATTTGGAAAGATGATGTTAAATAACTATAAAAAGGTTTTTTATTATCTTCCAATTAAAAACAAATAAAAAAAAAGATTTTTATGGAACCTACCTGCCTGTCCAGTGGTTAAGACTCCATACTCCCAATGCAGGGGGCACAGAAAAATTTTAAAAAACATTTAAACAACAAACAAACCAGCAAAACAATCCCAATCAAATATGATCCCAGGACAAAAAAAAAAAAGGACAGTAGGTAAAAACTAAGGCAATCTGAATATAGCATTGATTTTAGTTGATAATAATCCCTGGAGAAGGAAATGGCAACCCACTCCAGTACTATGGCCTGGAAAATCCCATGGACGGAGGAGCCTGGTAGCCTACAGTCCATGGGGTCACAAAGAGTCGGACACGACTGAGTGACTTCACAATCACAATCACAATAATAATAATATACCAATAATGATTTTTAACTGTGACAAATGTACCACAGTAAGATGTTGACATTAGGGAAAATAAGTGATGATACAGGAACTCTTTGTACTATTCTTGCAGCTTTGTAGAAATCTAATATTATCTGCCAATAAAGTATTTCTTTAAAAAAAATCCAAATGTGTTTGTATAGACGTGTTGTGAAGGAGAAAACAGGACCACATTCTTTACAATCTAAACAGTAGAAGTACTATTAGAGTAAGGTGATTATTAAAAGGAAAAGCGAAGTTTCAATTCTTTCTTTGGGAATCCACACAACAAAAGTGTGTACCCCACCCCTGTGCCCAAACTCAGTGGGGCTGATGATTCTATTATTTAACCCATTCATCCCTACTCCCCCTTCCAAGCCCCCCACCATCAGAGTAATGCCTCCTGGAATTCTTTTTCGGACCAACATCTTGTTTTAGGAACATGTTTAGACTGTAATTAAAAGAGGATTATTTACACCACATAGGCATCCACTGCAAAGGAATAGGCCACCTCCTGCACTTTTCTTAACTTTTCTGTAAATACCACACCCCAGCAATCACCAGCAAACTAAGCAAAGCAGATCAAGGGGCAAGGGAGGGAAGGTTTCATTGTTCTTAGCAAAAAAACTTTCATTTCAGCTAGCAGCTGCCCCTAAACTCCTCATTCTTAACTCAAAAGGACTCATTTACTGGAACTGATGGTGTACGTAGTGCTAAAGTTTGTATGCCAAGAAAACCCTCCATTTACAGCTGTATAATGGGAGGAAATGACCAGGAATCAACAGTTATTATTAACAAGGCTTTGGACAGACCAGTTTACAGAGGCCTACTTTACATACAGGTATTTGAGAAAGTAGGTTCTCATTCTAAGTTCTCACATCATGTTTCCTTCACCTCCACAGCAAATTGACGGGGAAGGCAATGGCACCCCACCCCAGTACTCTTGCCTGGAAAATCCAATGGACGGAGTAGCCTGGTGGGCTGCAGTCCATGGGGTCACTAACAGTCGGACAGACTGAGCGACTTCACTTTCACTTTTCTCTTTCATGCACTGGAGAAGGAAATGGCAACCCACTCCAGTATTCTTGCCTGGAGAATCCCAGGGACGGGGGAGCCTGGTGGGCTGCCGTCTATGGGGTCACACAGAGTCGGACACGACTGAAGTGACTTAGCAGCCACAGCAAATTAACTGCTCACATTTGTTCATAGTTTAAAAAGTTGACCTTACCTCATCCCATTTGATTTTCACTTCAATCCTATGAGATAATCAGGGCAGGCTTCATTTTCCACATGTTCCCCATAGGCTCAGAAAGTTGATTGATTTCCCCAAGGTGGCACAGCCTGTAAGCAATAAAGATGGTGCTTGAACCAAAGCTTCTTAACTCTAAATCGAGGTTCTTTCATTTGACAGGTATTTACTGAGTTCCTTCTGTGTGTCTGGATCTCTGGTTGCTCCTGAGGATGGAGTAATACTTGAAACAAGCAGGGTCCTTGGTTCTGGAGCCAGCAGGAGAGGGAGAGACTGACCAAGTCAGTGAACAGATGTATATATAATTACAAATTGTGATGAGGGTTATAAGAGAAATAGAGTGCAAAGCTAGCTAAGGGAAAGCCCTTTTAAGGAGATGACATTTTAGCAGGTACAAGTGGGGCACATATTGTGGGAAGGATGCTCCAGATAACATATGACAGAGACAGCAAAGGGCTTGACGATGGAGAAAGGAATCAAGAGACATGCAGTGGTAAAAAGTGGAGTCAGAGAATGGGCAGAGTGACTGCCCCTCAGCTTTGTAGGCCTGTTAAAGGGCTTCAATTTCATTACATATTGTGGGAAGGATGCTCCAGATAACATATGACAGAGACAGCAAAGGGCTTGACGATGGAGAAAGGAATCAAGAGACATGCAGTGGTAAAAAAGAAGTGGAGTCAGAGAATGGGCAGAGTGACTGCCCCTCAGCTTTGTAGGCCTGTTAAAGGGCTTCAGTTTCATGCTACATAAGGCGGGAAAATACTGAAGGGTTTTTAACATAGACTGACATGGCTTGACTTACGTTTTTTTAAAAAATCATACTGAACACTAGGTGAAAAATGGATCAAAGAATAAACTGGTTCTACCTCTAGGCAAGAGTGGAAGCAGAGTGATCAGTCGGCAAAACTTAGAAATTATGGTGGGGGAACTGCCTGGAGGTCTCGTGGTGAAAACTTGAAGCTTTCACTGCCGAGGTTGTGGGTTCAATACTTGGTCAGGGAACTAAGATCTAGCAAGCCTCAGGGCCCAAAACAATGATACCAACAAACAAAATTTAGCCCTGCCTACTCATTAAAAAAAGGAAAGAAAGAAACTGTGGTGCTGGAGAAGACTCTTGAGAGGCCCTTGGACTGCAAAGAGATCAAACCAGTCAATCCTAAAGGAAACCAACTCTGAATATTCACTGGAAGGACTGATACTGAAGCTGAAGTTCCAATACACCAATCCTTTGGGCACCTGATGTGAAAAGCCAACTCACCGGAAAAGACCCTGATGCTGGGAAAGATTGAAGGCAGGAGAAGGAATGACAGAGGATGAGAGAGTTGGATGGCATCACTGACTCCATGGACCTGAGTTTGAGCAAACTCTGAGAGATAGTGAAGGACAGGGAAACCTGGTGCGCTGCGGTCAGTGGTGTCACGAGGAGTTGGGCAAGACTTAGCGACTGAACAACAATGGTGACTTGGACTAGAGGGGGTGAGAGAGAGGATGAAGAGAGGGTGAGGGCCAAAAGGATCCACAAGTTGTAGGAATGAATGAAGTATGGAAGGTGATGAGGATGAAGAAGTGAATTGTATCGTTTGGTGAAAAAAAACAGCCACAGACTCATACATGAATTCATTTATGGGAAAGAAAGATACAGGTGTTAATAAAGAATCCAAAAGGATATAAAGCTTGAGCTAGGTCAGTTTTGGATGTGAGAAAAATCCCAAATAACAAAGGTTTCACTGCCTCCTATACAATGTTATGAACCTCTGTTCATAGTTTCTCAGGGACTCTGCCGACCAGATCTAATCCCTTGAAACTATTCATCAAGGGTATGCATATTCCTCTCCTGTATACAAGTTCTATGGGGTTGGAACAGCATCTCAGGCCTTCTCAGTCTTCCTGTCTCCCTTAGTTGGCAGCTCCCACTTTAGGGTCTGTGATATAATGACTTATAATAAGAAATATATATTTGGTCTTTGTCTCCCTTTCTGACGCAGAGTTCCTAAAACCCTCACAATCTCCTAAGTGGTAAGAGAGTGTCTTGATATCTCTAACAAACACCTTTCAACCACATCCGAGTTTATGTTAATAAGGTGACTTCTAGAAAATACCTTAAAACCACAGGAACCAACCATGGCAATTAAAAGGTAGGAGCTTTCAGTTCCACTCCCACTTTGGGGGAGGGGAGAAGGGCTGGAGAGTGAGTTCAATCACCAATAGCCAATGATTTAATCAATCAGTTTACATAACAAAGCCTGCATAAAAGCCCAAAAGGAAGGGGTTTGGAAAGTCCCTAGGTTGGCAAAAAGCCTAGAAGATCCACACCCCTTTTTACATACCTTAGTCTGTGTATCTCTTCCATTTGGCTGTTCCTGAAATGTATTGTTTTATAGTTAAGTCAAAAATTTAGTAAGTGGGGCTTCCCAAGTGGTGCAGTGGTAAAGAATCGGCCTACCTATGCATGAAACTTAGGTTTGATCCCTGGGTAGGGATGATCTCCTGGAGTAGGAAATGGCAATCTGTTTCAGTATTCTTGCCTGGAAAATTCCATGGACAGAGGAGCCTGAAGGGCCACAGTCTGTGGGGTTGCAAAGAGTCAGACACAAATGAGCAGACACACACACTCTAATAAGCAAACTGGTTTCCTAAGTTCTGTGAGCCACTCTAGCAAATCAGTGGAAATCGAGGTGGGCGAGATGGGGCCCTCTGATTTACAGCTGCTGGGTCAGAAACACAGCTGAAAACCTGCACTTGCAATTGGCACCTGAAGTCTTGTGGGGCTGAGACTTGCTCCTGGCAACTGACATATCTCCATGTGAAGAGCATCAGCATTGAGTTGAATTGAAGGACTTCCAGCTGGCACTGCAGAGTTACTTCCTGTAGGAAAACACTCCCCCATATTGGAGGGTCCCAGCCAAAGAACTGATGCTTTTGAACTGTGGAGTTGGAGAAGACTCTTGAACGTTCCTTGGACTGCAAGGAGAACAAACCAGTCCATCCTAAAGGAAATCAGTTCTGAATATTCATTGGAAGGACTGATGCTGAAGCCCCAATACTTTGACCACCTGATTCGAAAAGTCAGCACATTAGAAAAGGCCCTGATGCTGGGAAAGACTGAAGGCAGGCAGAGAAGGGGAACAACAGAGGAGGAGATGGCTGGATGGCATCACCAACTCAATGGACATGAGTCTGGGCAAGTTCCAGGAGATGGTGAAGGACAGGGAAGCCTGGTGTGCTGCAGTCCATGGGGTCACAAAGAGTAGGACATGACTGAGTGACAGAACAACAAAGCGGCTGTTCTGGCAACCAAACTGCAGAAAGAAGCAAACAGGAGAAGGGTAGGTCTTTCTCTTTGAGGGAATATCTCTGCAGTTGCACACACCAATTCCATTTCTCCATCTCAAGCCAGAACTCAGTCACACAGCTGTGTGGGAGGGAAACGTTACCTAGCAAGGGCTTGCTGCCTAACTGCCAATACCATGGCACTGGCTTTTGAGAAAAGAGAAAGCTTGATTAGGAGGTCGACTGACAAGGAGACAGAAAGAAGTGAAGAGGCTCAGTCGTGCCCGACTTTTTGCGACCCCATAGACAGTAGCCTGCACCTAGCTTCTCCATCCATGGGATTTTCTAGGCAAGAGTACTGGAGTGGGTTGCTGTTTCCCTCCCCAGGGAATCTTCCCGACCCAGGGATCGAACCCAAGTCTCCCGCACTGTAGACAGACGCTTTACCGTCTGAACCACCAGGCAAGTCCCAAGGAGACAGGAGGCCAGGATCAAAGCTGTCTGCCCTATCCAGGGTTAGGTGAATTTCGAACTTGGAAGCTGATTGGCTAGTCTGGAATCAGTCCACCTATGGTAACACAGCTACTTGTGCTGCTTCAAAGTGGGACTTTTTTAATATTGGAAGGACTTCTTGCTTCCTAAAGAACTCAGCTGGCAACATTTCTATTCTTGGAGTTTCCTAGATAGAAGATTCTTGGTTCTGGAGTCATCCGGGAGACCTGGGTAGGAGGATAGGGGGCAGGACGGGATTCCCATCTTGCACATGCGCAGTGCTAGCTCCGGAGTGACTCCAGGTCTGATTAACCAACAACCTATTTTTAAGGAAGCAAAACCAGTTTAAGGTGGTCAATGCTTTATGTTTCCTAATCTAACTTCTGAGCAGTTCGATTACAGAAGATAAAGGGGAGAATGGATGGGGGGGAGAGTGTAGCAACTCACATGCTCTGCCCCACCCCCAGTAGTCCACGTGCCTCTGTGGGGAAGCAGAAAGTGAAAGTGGCTCAGTCGGGTCTCTCTATTTTCGACCCCATGGACTGTATAGTACATGGAATTCTCCAGGCCGAAATACTGTTGAGTGGGTAGCTTTTCCCTTCTCTAGGGGATCTTCCCAACCCAGGGATCAAACCCAGCTCTCTTGCAGGTGGATTCTTTACCAGCGGGGCCACAAGGAAAGCCTGAAGGGAATTAGGTGATGGGTAATTGTAAAGCCGGACCCCAGGGGCCATGATGGGCCGCCTCTCTGCCGCTGGCAGCAAAGTCCCTAACGGAAGGATCCTCCCAGATCCCGAGGACCAATGACAGCACACTTCGCCAGCTAAAACAGTCCCCACCCCAGCCGCCTAAAAGACCTATCAGCCCGCAACACCTCGACCTAACAACCTATCCGAACTTCCGTCTACTAACCGTACCTTTTTGGCGATCTTGCCAGACCATCCCTCACAACGAACTATATAAACCACCCCCCAACACGGTCCGGGCGCGGACTTCTTCGACCTGCCTCCTTCGGGTCCGGGAACCCCGCCAGGTAGCGCTTTGCCATTAAAGCCTGTTAGACACTCCTTTTGGTGTCCTGGTCGTCTTTTACCTAAAAATAATAAAAAGGGTCGGACACGACTGAGCGACTGAACTGAATAAAAAGGGGTGTGTTATGTTCCTCTTTTGGTTATGCCTGGCTTCATTTCTCTACTTTGGAAACATATTTGTGTTCTTTTTTTGTTTTTTAAAGAGGGGGGAGGTGTTGCAGGAGGAGTGCTGGGACTGGGTAGAGCAGAAAGTTAGTGAAAGTTAAGTTGCTCAGTCATGTCCGACTCTTCGCGACCCTGTGGACTATAGCCCACCAGGCTCCTCCATCCATGGGATTCTCCAGGCAAGAATACTGGAGTGGGTTGCCATTTCCCTCTCCAGGGATCTTCCCAACCCAGGGATCGAGCCCAGGTCTCCCGCATTGCAGGCAGACGCTTTAATCTCTGAACCACCAGGGTAGAGCAGAAGGCATCCACAAAGGAAATGGAAAGGGGGCAGCCCTCTTGGCAGGAGGAAAACGAGGAGAAGTAGGTTGTCCTAGAGTCAAAGAAGTATGGGGATGCCAATTCTCCCGAAACTTCTGAAAGGGCAGTATAGATGAAAATGGAAACTGTATCACTAGACATAAATCATCAGGGACCCTGAGAAGACTGGTTTTAGTCAAGAGATGGTGGTGTAAGCCAGATGGAAGTGAATTAAAGAAGAAATCCCCCTGAAACAGAGTCAATACACAAAACCTTGCTGTTTGATACAGAAGGTATTTCGTTCAATGGAGAGAGAGTATGTACTTTGATCAAGGATGTTGGGACAACTGTGTCCAAAATTTTATACACTTCTGATCCTGAGCTCACATCTTATGCAAAAAGTGACGTGAATCAAAAACCCAAAACTTAAATGTGAAGTACAAAAATTTCAAATACTTAGAAAAATATATCTTTTTGTAGATGCACATAGATTTAGTAGAAGTTTAAGAACACAGCCAGAATACAAGCTCAATTTCTGCCTCCAAAGAGGGAGAAAGGGAAAGGGGAGCTGGGTGGAGGCAGTGTAGGGGACATGTTTTTAAATCCTAAGGACACATAGCAGTGTTAATATTTGTAAATTCTCAGTTGTAACAACAAAGTTGATTGTACTGTCCTTTGACCTTAAATATATTTAAACATTTCTCAATGTCAAAATGTTAATAGGAGAAGGGAAATGGAGCAACAGTTTAGGCAGTGTCTTAGTCTGTTCAGGCTGTTACAACAAAAATGCCATTGACTGGGTAGCTTATAAACAACAGCAGTTATTTCTCACAGTTCTGGAGGCTGGACGTCTGAGATGAAGGTGCTGGCAGAGTCAGTGTCTTGTGAGGACCACCTCAGGTATACAGCCGTCTTCTCAAATGGAGAGGATGCCTTCTCCACCTGGAGGAAGCAGTGAAGGAGCTCTCTCAAGCCTCTGCTATAAAGGCACTAATCCCATTCATGAGGGCTCCACCCTCATGACCTCATCACCTTTCCAAGGCTCCACCTCCAAATATCATCACCATGGGGACCAGGTCTCACATATGGACCAGGTCTCATATATGGCAGCAGGTAGGGTGGGGGGACACAGTCAGTCTATAGCAGTCAGTTTTTTGTTTTTTTTTTTAATTGAAATGGCATAACATAGCATTGAATGGAACGGAAAGTCAGTATATTTTCCATGAGTAATATTTTATGAAATGTTTGTTTCTATTTCATATGTGTGTGTGACTGTATGTGTCCTAGTACATGTGTATGAGTGTGGGTGATTGTGTGAGTGTGTGTGCTTACACACTTTGAGTGTGTAAAGGACAGGGGTTGCTTTGTAAAATGTATTTCTTACTATGGGTCATGATCAAAAAGTCTGAAAGTCCCAGGAGACAAGTATAGTCAAGTTTTTCAATCAGGTTGGCTATAGAAAAAAGCAGAGACATGAAACAGCTGTTGGAAAAGGGATGTGTTATTAAGGGAGGTTCTTGGTTTGCCTTTTCCTCTGTTTTTTAAGTCTGCAGATTCTGGAGTACGTTTGTGGGTTGACAAAAGATGCATCAGGAGAGAAGGAGGGAATTCCCTTGTAGGTCAGCAGTTAGGACTCTGTGCTTCCGAGGCAGCAAGCCGCATGGCACAACCCCCACTCCCACCCACCCCCCAAAAAAGAAAAAGAGTTTGGTGATTAAGACTAGAGTGGCGGTGAGAATGAAGATGAGAGGGAGGTGCATGACTGAATGATGTTAGTCACACGTCTAGCAGGCTCTGATGGGCACAGATCAGGTGTGTGTGTGGTGGGGGAGGATGCAGAGGAAGACATGGGACACGTTCCCATGCCTGGCACCCCATGCCAGGGCTCCCAGTCTTTGTGATGTGACATGGCAGCCACTGAGCAAGTTGGCAAACAGGCTGGCAGGACAGGGCTCTGACAACAGGTGCTTCTGGGGTTCAGGTAAAAGACAAGGACCAGGAGTGAAGCCTTCTCTGGGTGAATAAATCTTGGGATGAACTCAGGGATAGATGCTGAATGGGGCCAAGGAGTGAGGGCGTATTAGGGAAAACGTGATTTCCCACAGAGGGGGAGTGGGGACAAAGAAGGAGTGAGTTTTGATAAAGGGAAGATGTGCACACTGCTTTGATTCCAGTCTAGAGGCAGAGACTGGGATATGAAGGTGGACTTCTCTTATTTAAGGTCAAGTTTACAGGTAGACAGAGTAATAACATTTAAAATCTGCTTACTAGGTACTAGTCTACAAATAACCTATTTATTGCCTAAGTTACTCCTAATAACAACATTATAAGGTAGATTCTGTAATAAACTTAATTTTACACTTACTGATGGGCTTCCCAGGTGGTACTAGCAGTAAAGAACCTGCCTACCAAGCAGGAGATGGAAGAGACGTGGATTTGATCCCTGGGTCAGGAAGATCCCGAGAGGAGGAAATGGCAACCTATTCTGGTATTCTTGCTTGGATGAAACCGAGGCTCAAAGTGTTAAGAAACTTGCTGGAAGTCACACAACCAGCAAGTGACAGAGCAAAGTTTCAAACCTAAAGAGTCTTGTTCCAGAAGCCATACTCTCAACCTTTATTAGTTTATACCATCTCTGGTAGTGACAACACAAACAAGTCATCAAGTAGCTCATCTAGGATGTGAGCTTTTGACCAAAACAGCCTTTGATCAAACATCATGCTGTTTCTGGGAGAAGGAAATGGCAACCCACTCCAGTACTCTTGCCTGGAAAATCCCATGGTTGGAGGAGTCTGGTGGGTTGCAGTCCATGGGGTCGCTAAGGGTCTGACATGACTGAGCGACTTCACTTTCACTTTTCACTTTCATGCATTGAAGACGGAAATGGCAACCCACTCCAGTGTTCTTGCCTGGCGAATCCCAGGGATGGGGGAGCCTGGTGGGCTGCCGTCTATGGGGTCGCACAGAGTCGGACACGACTGAAGCAACTTAGCAGCAGCAGAAGCAGCATGTGTTTCTTCATCAGGTGATCATGCCTGAAACTTAGGTTCTCTGGGATGGCCTATCATGCTCCATATGTAGAGCATTGCATGCTAATAACTTTATACTTTCTTACCACCTTGAATCATCAGCTTCCCACTCTCATTTCAAGGTCATCTCCCACCGAGAAAGAAGAGGTTTTCCTCTTAAATCCTTTTCAAGGTGTCTGCTTGGCAATGTTTCCTGAGCTATAATGACTCAGCTCCTTCCAGCAGTCCCGAGGGTGACCTCTCATCTTTGTTGCTCATCATCAACTCTTGTTGATGGGACTCTCGTGTCCCTCTTCTCAACAGGATGCTGCCGCTTCTCCATGGACCAGGCCACACTTTCCTCATTGCCTTGTCTATAGATTCTCCACCCCCACCATGCTTTCTGAAGCCTGGGACCATTAAAGAGAAGACAGTAGCTGTACACCAAACATAATGTTTCCCCTAGTCCATGGGAACAGGATGAAGGGCAGCCTAGAGTTGGTTTGTCCATCAACACATCATCAATACCATGCTCTTCTCATCCTTTTATTCAACCTTCCTTAGCACGTCGAGTTGTCTTTTTTTTTTCCCCCCCAATGGTGGCAAGAGGCCTGTTGTATTTCCAATCATCACCTCTCCACATGACAGTGTCCACATATTCTGCCTCATTGGACAGAACTGGATCCAGGTCCATGACCAAACCCCTCACTAACAGAGGAGCTGCCGTTTGGGCTTTCGAACTGTGGTGTTGGGGACAACTCTTGAGAGTCCCTTGGACTGCAAGAAGATCCAACCAGTCCATCCTAAAGGAGATCAGTCCTGAATATTCATTGGCAGGACTGATGCTGAAGATGAAACTCCAATACTTTGGCCTCCTGATGTGAAGAACTGACTCATTTGAAAAGCCCCTGATGCTGGGGAAGATTGAAGGCAGGAGGAGAAGGGGATGACAGAGGATGAGATGGCTGGATGGCATCAGCGACTCAATGGACATGAGTTTGATTAAGCTCCGGGAGTTGGTGATGGCCAGGGAGGCCTGGCGTGCTGCAGNTAGGGGTGATTGTGTGAGTGTGTGTGCTTACACACTTTGAGTATGTAAAGGACAGGGGTTGCTTTGTAAAATGTATTTCTTACTATGGGTCATGATCAAAAAGTCTGAAAGTCCCAGGAGACAAGTATAGTCAAGTTTTTCAATCAGGTTGGCTATAGAAAAAAGCAGAGACATGAAACAGCTGTTGGAAAAGGGATGTGTTATTAAGGGAGGTTCTTGGTTTGCCTTTTCCTCTGTTTTTTAAGTCTGCAGATTCTGGAGTACGTTTGTGGGTTGACAAAAGATGCATCAGGAGAGAAGGAGGGAATTCCCTTGTAGGTCAGCAGTTAGGACTCTGTGCTTCCGAGGCAGCAAGCCGCATGGCACAACCCCCACTCCCACCCACCCCCCAAAAAAGAAAAAGAGTTTGGTGATTAAGACTAGAGTGGCGGTGAGAATGAAGATGAGAGGGAGGTGCATGACTGAATGATGTTAGTCACACGTCTAGCAGGCTCTGATGGGCACAGATCAGGTGTGTGTGTGGTGGGGGAGGATGCAGAGGAAGACATGGGACACGTTCCCATGCCTGGCACCCCATGCCAGGGCTCCCAGTCTTTGTGATGTGACATGGCAGCCACTGAGCAAGTTGGCAAACAGGCTGGCAGGACAGGGCTCTGACAACAGGTGCTTCTGGGGTTCAGGTAAAAGACAAGGACCAGGAGTGAAGCCTTCTCTGGGTGAATAAATCTTGGGATGAACTCAGGGATAGATGCTGAATGGGGCCAAGGAGTGAGGGCGTATTAGGGAAAACGTGATTTCCCACAGAGGGGGAGTGGGGACAAAGAAGGAGTGAGTTTTGATAAAGGGAAGATGTGCACACTGCTTTGATTCCAGTCTAGAGGCAGAGACTGGGATATGAAGGTGGACTTCTCTTATTTAAGGTCAAGTTTACAGGTAGACAGAGTAATAACATTTAAAATCTGCTTACTAGGTACTAGTCTACAAATAACCTATTTATTGCCTAAGTTACTCCTAATAACAACATTATAAGGTAGATTCTGTAATAAACTTAATTTTACACTTACTGATGGGCTTCCCAGGTGGTACTAGCAGTAAAGAACCTGCCTACCAAGCAGGAGATGGAAGAGACGTGGATTTGATCCCTGGGTCAGGAAGATCCCGAGAGGAGGAAATGGCAACCTATTCTGGTATTCTTGCTTGGATGAAACCGAGGCTCAAAGTGTTAAGAAACTTGCTGGAAGTCACACAACCAGCAAGTGACAGAGCAAAGTTTCAAACCTAAAGAGTCTTGTTCCAGAAGCCATACTCTCAACCTTTATTAGTTTATACCATCTCTGGTAGTGACAACACAAACAAGTCATCAAGTAGCTCATCTAGGATGTGAGCTTTTGACCAAAACAGCCTTTGATCAAACATCATGCTGTTTCTGGGAGAAGGAAATGGCAACCCACTCCAGTACTCTTGCCTGGAAAATCCCATGGTTGGAGGAGTCTGGTGGGTTGCAGTCCATGGGGTCGCTAAGGGTCTGACATGACTGAGCGACTTCACTTTCACTTTTCACTTTCATGCATTGAAGACGAAAATGGCAACCCACTCCAGTGTTCTTGCCTGGCGAATCCCAGGGATGGGGGAGCCTGGTGGGCTGCCGTCTATGGGGTCGCACAGAGTCGGACACGACTGAAGCAACTTAGCAGCAGCAGAAGCAGCATGTGTTTCTTCATCAGGTGATCATGCCTGAAACTTAGGTTCTCTGGGATGGCCTATCATGCTCCATATGTAGAGCATTGCATGCTAATAACTTTATACTTTCTTACCACCTTGAATCATCAGCTTCCCACTCTCATTTCAAGGTCATCTCCCACCGAGAAAGAAGAGGTTTTCCTCTTAAATCCTTTTCAAGGTGTCTGCTTGGCAATGTTTCCTGAGCTATAATGACTCAGCTCCTTCCAGCAGTCCCGAGGGTGACCTCTCATCTTTGTTGCTCATCATCAACTCTTATTGATGGGACTCTCGTGTCCCTCTTCTCAACAGGATGCTGCCGCTTCTCCATGGACCAGGCCACACTTTCCTCATTGCCTTGTCTATAGATTCTCCACCCCCACCATGCTTTCTGAAGCCTGGGACCATTAAAGAGAAGACAGTAGCTGTACACCAAACATAATGTTTCCCCTAGTCCATGGGAACAGGATAAAGGGCAGCCTAGAGTTGGTTTGTCCATCAACACATCATCAATACCATGCTCTTCTCATCCTTTTATTCAACCTTCCTTAGCATGTCTAGTTGTCTTTTTTTTTTCCCCCCAATGGTGGCAAGAGGCCTGTTGTATTTCCAATCATCACCTCTTCACATGACAGTGTCCACATATTCTGCCTCATTGGACAGAACTGGATCCAGGTCCATGACCAAACCCCTCACTAACAGAGGAGCTGCCGTTTGGGCTTTCGAACTGTGGTGTTGGGGACGACTCTTGAGAGTCCCTTGGACTGCAAGAAGATCCAACCAGTCCATCCTAAAGGAGATCAGTCCTGAATATTCATTGGCAGGACTGATGCTGAAGATGAAACTCCAATACTTTGGCCTCCTGATGTGAAGAACTGACTCATTTGAAAAGCCCCTGATGCTGGGGAAGATTGAAGGCAGGAGGAGAAGGGGATGACAGAGGATGAGATGGCTGGATGGCATCAGCGACTCAATGGACATGAGTTTGATTAAGCTCCGGGAGTTGGTGATGGCCAGGGAGGCCTGGCGTGCTGCAGCCCATGGGGTCGCAAAGAGTCGGACATGACTGAGCGACTGAACTGAACTGAATCGTGGTTCACTTTCTGTGTGGGGTACATTGTTGCCTGAATGAAGTTGGGGTTCTGTGAGTCAGAAGAGTAGGATAATTATTGGGTGGACAACCACCAATGTCTTCTGCAGCATTTAAGAACTTAAATCCTTCACCTGCCTCCTAACCCTATCCCTCAATTCCGTCCCATCATTATATTCGGCCTCCCTTCAAAGGAGCCTCCCCTCTTCCCCCTCCACCCCCAAAAGCCTCCCTCTTCATATATTAATCAGGAAGCCTTCCACTGAATTGTTTTGGAAAATCCTACTCTTTATCCCTAGGGAGTGGTCTCACTCCAGTTCAATCTACTTCTCCCCCTGTTTCATGTGATAATTTCCCTCTCCCCAGAATGGGGGCTAGAGAGGAGGTAGCTGCATGATGTGGGGAAGGTGGTTGGACTCTGACTCCTAATGCAGGCACTAACTCTCAGAGGCGCAGTTTTGACTAGTGGTCATCACCACTGATGACTTTGGGGATCAGGCAGGTGACACAAAGCGAAGGGGACCAGCACTGGTGAGCTGCAGGACGCAGAGCCCATCCCACAGTCTGCTGTCCTTTCCAGCTGATTGTTTCCACTTGGGAATGAGGGTCAGATTGCCTGGGGGAAGCAGGAAATCTGGAACTTAAGTGCAATTCCCCACTTAAAACATAGGTGAGCAAATGCCTCCTCTCTCACCCTGAAGCGGGCTTCCCTTGTGGCTCAGCTGGTAAAGAATCTGCCTGCAATGTGGGAGACCTGGGTTCAGTTCCTGGGTTGGGAAGATCCTCTGGAGAAGGGAAAGGCTACCCACTCCAGCATTCTGGCCTGGAGAAGTCCATGGACTGTATAGTCTATGGGGTCGCAAAAAGTCAGACACGACTGAGGGATTTTCTCTTCACTTCACTTTCAGCGTGAAGTCTGTTTGCTGCTGTTATTATTGTTCACTCGCTAAGTTGTGTCCAGCTCTTTGCCACCCCATGGACTGCAGCACACCAGTCTTCCCTGTCCTTTACTATCTCCCAGAGTTTGCTCAAATTCTTGTCCATTGAGTTGGTGATGCCATCCAACCATCTCATCCTCTGCTGCCCCCTTCTCCTCCTGCCTTCAATCTTTCCCAGCGTCAGGGTCTTTTCCAATGAGCTGGCTCTTTGCATCAGGTCGCCAAAGTATTGGAGTCTCTACTTCACAATATTATGTATGTAGAACTGTTCCTAACCTTTATTCCCCCAGATTCCTCCTGATGGTCTCTTTATGCCTTCTTGGCAACAGAAGGAGGCCTGAGGCCGAACACTACACCTCTGAGTGGCAGCATTCTTAACCTTTGGCTATCTCCATGGATCCAGGGATGTTTGTTTTATTAAATTATGTTATGATGCATCAGTATCATTGGTTTTTTTTTGATGCTCAAACTCAGCCAGTGGGAGTCCCTTTAAGCTGGCCTCTGTGATCCTCATATATGTCTCCAGTAGCTCTTGAGCACCTCCATGCTTTCTGGGACAACCAGCTTCCAGGCTCACCTTGTAATTTTTCTGCCCCATTCCTGGAATCAGCCACTGCTCCATGAAGCTCAGGATTATTTTTTTAAATGGGAAACGGTATTTAGATATCAAGACCTGGTGGCTTAATGTGTTGATTTGTACTGTTATATCATTGCTTCTCTGCCCTTTCAGGGGAGAGAGAGAGAAATCATATTGATAATCCAGAGCAGCATGGGGTTCCCTATTGCATATTTTTAATCTCTCTTCTCTCACAATATGTGAGAATGATTGTTACCCCACACAATATATTTGCTTTAACCTACATGCATTACTCACAAAACAGTATTGGAATGACAATATCAATATCACAACCATCAGCACACCTACAAGTCAATACAAGATTATATTCCACTAAATTATACAAAATTCTATTATCAGTCTGATTCACCTTTAGGACGGCTTGCTTCTGCTGGTCACCACTTGTAAGCTGTTTTTCTATCCTTGCTGATGTAACTTTATCTCCCAAGCACACCTATGGAGTTTACCTTCTGAACTTCCTTGCACCTGGCTTCCTTCTATCTCAGTTTCCTCCCCATTTCCTTCTCATTTTTCTGCCTGATGTGGAGTCCTTTAAACATCTGCATTTCCTTTTATCTTTCTTTATTCTCTGTCCCTATCGCCTTTACTGATAGGAGCCAAGTTCTGTGTCCGGTCATAGAACCCCCTGGTTGTCAAGCACACCTTCAGCTCACCGTCTGTGGAGGAGACGCAGGTAACCGGCCATTGCAGTGGAATGATGGGGACCATGCAGGGCGGGAGCAGAGGATGCCAGGAACACACAGGAAGCTTCTCACCCCACTGTGCCCATCACAGGCTTGTGGGTGGCATTCCTTAGCTGGTTGTCCTACTGGGGTGAAGAGACAATGTCTCTTAACATTAAGTGAATAGTATTTGCTATTAACTTATGAAGTATTAACTTGACAACACTTATCATTAGCACTGGGTTAATAAACTCATGTCATGGGGTCGCAGTGAGGACGAAATGGGATAGTGCCTACTACATGCTTAGCACAGTGCCTGGCATGGGAAAGGGTTGAGTATCACTAACACAGTTGTGTGATGCTCTCCACAAAAATACCCGCACTGTGCAGGTTCAAGGTAAGGAGGCATTAGACTGGCATAGAGTTTCCACCCCTCCTTGCACCTTTCCCACTTCCATACTGATGTGGGCATCTGTCTAAATTTGCCCATGAGGCATCATCCCCTCCTCTTGGTTAGAGCACATCTATCTGCCTTTGCCAAACCAGTTTCCCCCCCTCTCTTGGTCGGCATGGCTGGTTAACCCCCACGCCCAGCTCAGCGAGTGGACACAGGACTCAGGCACATGAACCTAAACCAGGGCCCACTCCATCATCAGCAAGGCCCAGGGAAACATGAAAGGGCAGGACCCTTTGTTCAAAATTTAGGAAGAAATTCAAGATGACAGCTGCGTTAAAACAGACTGCACCTCCCTGCAGCCCCAGGACTTCCGCAGTCAGCTCCCAACAGGAGCAGGAGGAAGGATCCTAACCCACAGACACCTGCCAAGCTCCTCCACCGTCCTGGTACCTGAGAGGGTCTAGGGCCCACTCACATCTGGAAATAGAGCAAAGACATGCCAGGGGAGCAATGGAAGAGGTCAGCAGTTGAAGAGCTCTCAAGGGTGTGGTCCCTCTCTTACATATCTGACCATACTGAGCCCAAAGATGGAAATGTTTCTATAAAGGTCACTCAGCAAGTTCGTGGCAGTGTCTGAACTGGAACGCAGGTCTCCTAGAGTTCGGGAACCATTTGCTGAAATTGCCCACCCTGGCCATGCGTGATAATAAACACCTCGCGTGAGTTGTCCCACAGCAGGAGGTCCAGATAAAGAATACACTAGCTGGAGAATTCGGGAGGGGCCAAAAGGAGGGAGGAGTCTCCAGCCCATAATACATCCTACCAACCTCCTAGAAACCCTCATGCTGGAATCCATGGTGACTGAGAGATGTGTATGCCACCAAAAAGGACCTGAGTCAGACCAAATATGGCACAGGCAAGATGAATGGTCAGAGACAACCCATCACCGTGCGCAGCGAGCCGCATGGCAGAGCAGGTCTCCTCGGCTCCTTCACCCTAGGTCTCCACCCTGGCACCCCTTCCCAGTAAAGTCTTTCGCTTTGCCAGTACGCATCTCCTGCTTTGCGGGGAGCCGCCCTCAAAAGAAGTGAGGGGTCTTACTTGTAAGACACGGCCCTGGGAAGAGTCTGCAGGAATGCCTGCTTATCTCAAGACTCACATTCCCTGTCCCGCCACCCCTTAGAAGTTAATATTTTCCTCACACATCTGGCTCCTTGGTGTGGGCAAGCAAAAATAGTTCTGTTTATCTATACCCTGACGGCCTTGAGGAAAAATAAAACACTTAGCTCTGGGAACCTGGGAACAGGAGCCTTTCTAAAAAAAAAAAAAAAGTGCTTTCTTGGACCTTGGAAGGGGTCCCTCTTCTGGTGACTAGGAGCACTGCCATCACAGGGGAAGGTGAAAGTGAAAGCCGCTCAGTCGTGTGTGACTATACAGTTCTTGGAATTCTCTAGGCCAGAATACTGAAGTGGGTACCCTATCCCTGCTCTGGAGGATCTCCCCAACCCAACCCAGGGATTGAACCCAGGTCTCCTGCATTGCAGGCAGATTCTTTGCCAGCTGAGCCCCAAGGGAAGCCCAAGAATACTGGAGTGGGTAGCCTGTTCCTTCTCAGCCGATCTTCCTGACTCAGGAATCGAACCGGGGTCTTCTGCATTGCAAGTAGATTCTTTACCAACTGAGCTACTGTAAACTACATTCATCACCACCAGGCAGGAGGTCAAAATAAATTCCAGCCTGCCAAGATCTTGGGAACTTTTTCAGAACAGCTATGACGATAGCAGCTAACATTAGAGTTCTTACAACAGTGTCACACACTCTGGGAGCCTCACAGATCTCAGCTCATTCAACCTTCGCAGTAACCCTAAGAAGCAGGATTACTGTCATTTCCATGTCACAGGTGGGGAAGTGTATTTGGCGGTGTTGTCCCACGGCGGGCAAGCAACCCCCAGCGGAGAAGCACCTCCCATCGCTTTAGCGCTCACGGCCACCAGGCGCTGCACTNAGTAACCCTAAGCAGCAGGATTACTGTCATTTCCATGTCACAGGTGGGGAAGTGTATTTGGCGGTGTTGTCCCACGGTGGGCAAGCAACCCCCAGCGGAGAAGCACCTCCCATCGCTTTAGCGCTCACGGCCACCAGGCGCTGCACTCGGCGGTTTACAGGACTCGCCACAGCGGGTGGACCTCCCTCAAGCCTCTGTCAGGCCTTCCCCCAGTTGTCTACTTACAGAAACCTGCATTCCTTGGACTCTGTGGATTATCTCATTTAACTGGGCATCCAGAGAGACGGGGGACTCCTGCTGCGAATGAATCAGTGGCTGGACCACAGGACCTGGTTCTGTCTCGGCTCTGCTCCCCTTCACACTGCTTCATCCTCGGGGGGAGGGGCACAAGATGATTGCAACCCCCACCAGGTGGGGGGTCACCTTTCAGACATGACAATAGTCAGAGGAAGAGGAAGCATTTCTCCCCTGAGGATCTCTCTTAAGAAATAAGAAACTCTTTCATAAGTGACCCCTTCCCCAAAGACTTTCCCACAAACTGCATCCTAGGTCTATTTCTGACCCATGCCTTAGGAAATGGACCAGGGCCTCTTGTTAGACCATGACTCCTCCATGGGATGGGAGTCAGGCTCCTTGAGTCACATGACCTTGTCGGGCGCGGTATCAGGGTGTAGATAGGAAGGGGAGGAAGATGGATGCTGGACAGGACACAGCATCTATAGGTGGGTATTTCATGGGGAGGAAGATGGATGCTGGACAGGACACAGCATCTACAGGTGGGTATTTCATGGTCATTTTACAGATGAGCAAACTGAGGCTCAGGGAGTAACAGCTTCCTCAGGGTTACAGCTTACAAACAGGGCAGCTGGGATTTAAACCTATTCTGTCCAACTCCAGAGCTCGTGTGCCTGACTTCTTCCCCAATTGCTCAGGAAAGGAAGCCAGGACACCTGGGTTCTTGTTTCCGTGGCACCGTTAGCTCAGGATTTGTTCTGGGACAATCTCCCTCCCCTCTCTGAGCTGCAGTTTCCTCCTCTGAGTGCAACAGGGCCTTCTGGGCCTAATATGCGGGACTGGGGTGGACACCAATGAGGTTATGGATGTGAGCATTTCAGCAGCTGCAGAGGGAGGGTGCCTTGTGGTCTGGGAGAGACGCTAAGCTCTGGAATCTGACTGGCTGTGAGTTCATATCCTTATTAGTGAGACAGTGCACAAGTCCCTTAAAACATTCTATAGAGTGGGGATAATGATACCGAGTCACACAACTGTTAGGCCACATGAAGGCAAATTACTTGGCTTAATAAGGTGTCTAACACACAATAATTTCTTTTCTTGTTCTCTTTATAGGGAATGCAGCTTCATCCTGCAAGCATAGGGTACAGGGAAAATACTACACTCAATTTTCTGAGGATAATATCCAGTGTTTTTTTTGTGTGTGTGTGTTTTTTTTATGAACGAGGGAGAGGGCCGGAGGAAGGAGGGAGAGAAAATTTTGCTGCAGTGCAACTGAGCCAACGCGCTGCAACTACTAAGCCCAGATGCCACAACTAGAGAGTCTGTGAGCCACAGAAAGGGTCCACCCACAGAACAAAGACCCTACGTGCTGTTCAGTGCAGTGCGGTCAGGTCACTCAGTCGTGTCCGACTCTTTGCGA
>SJYX01015234.1:504271-539651 GCA_006410675.1 Oreotragus oreotragus | reverse complement strand
TCACCATCTGCAGTGATTTTGGAGCCCCCCGAAACAAAGTCTGACACTGTTTCCCCATCTATTTCCCATGAAGTGATGGGACCAGATGCCATGATCTTCGTTTTCTGAATGTTGAGCTTTAAGCCAACTTTTTCACTCTCCTCTTTCACTTTCATCAAGAGGCTTTTTAGTTCCTCTTCCCTTTCTGCCATAAGGGTGGTGTCATCTGCATATCTGAGGTTATTGATATTTCTTCCGGCAATCTTGATTCCAGCTTGTGCTTCTTCCAGCCCAGTGTTTCTCATGATGTACTCTGCATATAAGTTAAATAAGCAGGGCGACAATAATGCAGCCAAATAAATAAATGAATAATTAAAAAAAATAGATTAAAAAAAATTTTTTTTTTTGCCAAGGCAGCCCCATTCCAATGGAGAATTGGCATTGTTTGGGCTTTGCTGCCCCCTCGTGGCCATTGTAAGTAGAAAGTGAAAGTGAGAGTCGCTCAGTCGTGTCGAGTAGAAAGGGCTGCCTCTAATTGCTGCCTGGAACGGCAGGAACTGGGAGAGGCCTTGCGGTCCACACATTCTGATTCCCCACGCACTAAAGGGAGGCCATGTGGTTCCTGGGCTAGGGGTAGTCAGGAAACACTGAGCTAGTTCATTACATAGATGGGAAAACTATGGCCTTGAGAATAGGTGGCCTTATCCGAGGGAGACACCAGGATAGGGGCCAGGCGCTCAGGGCTCTAGACAGCAGTGCTCTTTCCACTGTGCCGTCTGAAGTGATCTTGCCAAGTAAGCTCCAAAGACCCCCAGAGCGCACCTGTCGACCAGGGCTGGGATCCCTCCGCTGCTGCTGTGTCAGGGGGTCCCCCAGCCTGTGCTTGCTCCTCTGCGGTGGTGGGGCACTTACTGTCTTAGAAAGCAGCCTGGCCCCTACTCCTGACCTTCAGGACATTCCCCTTGCCTGGGCTCCAGACGGGTCTTCGCCTCCTCCTGTATTGGATCCGGTTCTGCCATCTGGCGGTGAGGTGCTCCGTTCCCTGGCACACTGCAGAGATGGCAGGGCCAGGGGAGCTGGAGCTGGGAGGACGAGGAAGACGGAGTAAGTTCTTTGCAGCATCTGGCACCCCCAGATGCATCTCTTCCCTGAATCCTGCAGGACAGGTACGGTTAGTCTCACATTACCTCACANGCAGAGATGGCAGGGCCAGGGGAGCTGGAGCTGGGAGGACGAGGAAGACGGAGTAAGTTCTTTGCAGCATCTGGCACCCCCAGATGCATCTCTTCCCTGAATCCTGCAGGACAGGTACGGTTAGTCTCACATTACCTCACACTGTAGGGAACTGGCATTACCTTGTGCAAGCTCACACATGGGTTAGTGTCAAGGTGGACACAGCGAATGCCCTTGAGTTCTGGATTTGGGAACTTCAGTTTGCTCACGACCAGGCACATCATTCTCCGCTGCCCTGTGGCACTCACTGGGTGTTGTGGCCACGTGGGCACCTGGGATAGAGTCTACTTTGTACAAACTTATTGTGAAGTATAACACAGGAAAAAGTACGCAAAGATGAATAACTCCATGATCTATTAGAAAAGCAGCTACTTGTAAAATCACCACCCAAGTCACCAAAAATAGAATGCCGCCAGCAACCCAGAGCCTCTTAACTTTCCTGACCGCTGTTCCCGTCCTTCTTTCTTTTCTTTCTATTGGGTTGGCCAAAATGATGTTACGAGAAACCTGGATGAACTTTTTGGCTGACCCTAGTTTTACAAACACGTGTGCCCATGCCTGACGGTTATGTGACCTTATGTAAGTGGAATCACACTTAGCATCATATTACCTCTGACTGCTCTCATTCAGCATTCACCCAGCACCTGCCCACAAATATTTTCATGGCTGGAGGACACTGACATCACAGTTTTGTCAGTGGATGTGGGAACTGTTCCCAGGTCTTCTTGTACTGACCATGATAACTGCTCTGAACATTTGTGTACATATTTCTTGGTACATATCTGTATTCACCCCTTCATGGATCACTGCCTTGTCATGGTGAAGGGGCTTGCATAACTCAATGAAACTGTGAGCCATGCTGTGCAGGGTCACCCAAGACAGACGGGTCTTAGCGGCTAGTTCTAACAAAACGTAATCCACTGCAGGAGGGAATGGCAAACCACCCCAGTATACTTGCCGTGAGAACCTCATGAACTGTATAAAAGGCCAAAANGCCATGCTGTGCAGGGTCACCCAAGACAGACGGGTCTTAGCGGCTAGTTCTAACAAAACGTAATCCACTGCAGGAGGGAATGGCAAACCACCCCAGTATACTTGCCGTGAGAACCTCATGAACTGTATAAAAGGCCAAAAAGATACGACACCAAAAGATGAGTCCCCCAGGTCTGAAGGTGTTCGATACACTACCAGTCAACCTTGAGAGAAATCAGTCCTGAATACTCATTGGAAGGTCTGATGCTAAAGCTGAAGCTCCAGTATTTTGGTCACCTGATGGGAATAGCCAACTCATTGGAAAAGTGCCTGATGCTGGGAGCGACTGAAGGCACAAGGAGAAGAGGGCATCAGAGGATGAGATGGCTGGACGGCATCACCATGTCCATGATGCAATGGACATGAACTTGGGCAGACTCTGGGAGATGATGAGGGGCAGGGAGGCCTGGTGTGCGGAGTCGGACATGACCGGGTGACGGAATAATAACAACGTATGTATTCACATATGTCTGCTGGGTGTCTAAGTGTACTTCTTTCCTAGAGCTTCCATAACTCAGTCTCTCAAACTGGGTGGCTTTAAAGCACAGGAAGTTATTCTTTCTCAGTCCTGGAGGCTGTAAGTCTGAAACGAGGTGTTTAAGGCACGGAAAGTTATTCTTTCTCAGTCCTGGAGGCTGTAAGTCTGAAACGAGGTGTTGGCAGGGCTGTGCTCCCTCTGAGATTCTGGGTGGACTCCTTCCTTGCCTCTTGGCAGCTTCCGGTGGAAGCGGGCAGCAGCCATCCCCAGTGCTCTTTGCTTTGCAGCCGCACAGCTCCTGTCTCTCCATCTTCATGTGGCCCTCATCCCTTGTATCCTTCTGTTATCTTCGTATAAGGACAGTGGGCGTGGTGCCCCAAGGTCACCCTATTACAGTAGAACCTCTTCATCAATTACACTTGCAAAGACCTTGTTTCTAAATAAGGTCACATTCTGAGGTACTGGGGGTTAGGATTTCAACATTTTTTGTTGTTGTCGTTGTTATAGCACAACATATATTTCAAGTAGACAAAGAATTAGTATCAGTTACGGCCGAACAACAGTATCTTAAGCTGCCTTTGATTGCGAGCTTCCTTTCCTGTATTTTGAGGTCTATATGACGTTTCTAGAAAGTTACTACTGTGGAAAATGGAGACTGCTTAAATCAAACGGAGGCAGGGGAGGCCTGTGGTTTTTCTTTTTGATTAACTGCTGTAATACTGTCCTTCAGGGCGGCTGAAGAGGTTTCATACTTTTAGACATCATTAGGGGCCGGAGCTCTTACAGGACAGCTCTGATGCTGTATGAATTCTGCCACTTTGCTAGTGCTGATATGGCTCTTGGGTCCACCACCCCATTAGAACTACTAACTCCATTCAGATTAATTTTTGTTACAGATCTTACAAGGGGCTTCTTCTGGATATCTAGGGCCACGTTCCATTCTAAGGCGGTATATTTGGTTTCGTAAATTGTCTGAGCCCATGGTGGCTGCCATCTTACGCTGCTGTTGCTCAAGATCAACACATGATTTTAGGGAATATAATTCAATCCTTAGATGCTGGTTGTCGTATCAGATCCCAAGAAAGGACTTGAGTGTTGATTGTTAATCTGTGAGGGAAGCACCTTTGAGGCAGGGGAAGCGTCTGGGGCACAGAATTTAGGGTGGATTCATTCTAGTGCTCCAGGTGTCTCACCAGTGCACCAGCAAGGTGATGGGAGAGAAAGCCAGTGACGCGTTCCCTGATTGCCACTGTGGGCAACTGGATCAATCAATCCTACTTGAGGACCCTCTAAAGAGCTCTATGGCGCTTCCCCAGTGGCTCAGAAGGTAGAGAATCCGCCTGCAGTGAGGAAGACCTGGGTTCGATCCCTGGGTTGGGAAGATCCCCTGGAGAAGGGAATGGCAACCCACTCTAGAATTCTTGCCTGAGAATTCTGTGGATGAGGAACCTGGCGGGCTACAGTCCACAAAGAGTCAGACATGACTGAGTGACTGACACTTTCACTTTTCATAGAGCTCTGTAGAACGTGCCTCCCACTCGTCCCACAGAGGGATGGGAAAGCTGGCCATTCATCTACTAACTACTGTGTCTTACTGGTTGCAGGTTGCCCCCCTGGGCATAAATCCTCTGTGGACTGCTCTGCACTTGAGTGGACAGGCTTCTGCGGCGCCAGAGAAAGGTCTCAGATGCAGGTCCTCGTGGTGGGATGCTGTTGGCCTCAGTTGTCCACTATGGACTCAGGTGAAGCCAGGGCTGTGGATCAAGTCATTGACAGTGTCTGCTCCATACGTGACTATTGGGAAAACCATAGCTTTGACTAGACGGACCTTTGCTGGCAAAGAAATGTCTCTGCTCTTTAATATGTGATCTAGGTTTGTCATAGCTTTTCTTCCTAGGAGCAAGTGTCTTTTAGTTTCATGGCTGCAGTCACCATCCCCAGTGATTTTGGAGCCCCCCAAAATAAAGCCTGACACTCTTTCCATTGTTCCCCCATCTATTCGCCATGAAGTGATGAGACCGGATGTCACGATTTTCATTTTTTGAATGTTGAGTTTTAAGCCAGCTTTTTCACTCTTCTCTTTCACCTTCATCAAAAGGCTCTTCAGTTTCTCTTTGCTTTCTGCCATAAGGGTGGTGTCATCTGCATATCTGAGGTTGCTGATATTTCTCGGCAATCTTGATTCCAGCTTGTGCTTCATCCACATGGCATTTTGCATGATGTATTCTGTATACAAGTTAAATAAACAGGGTGACAATATATGCATTGACATACTCCTTTCCCAATTTGGAATCAGTCCATTGTTCCATGTCTGGTTCTAACTGTTGCTTCTTGACCTGCATACAGGTTTCTCAGGAGGTAGGTAAGGTGGCCTGGTATTCCCATCTCTTAAAGAATTTTCCAGTTTGTTGTGATCCACACAGTTAAAGGTTTCAGTGTAGTCAATGAAGCAGATGTTTTTCTGAAATTCCCTTGCTTTTTCTATGATCTAATGGATGTTGGCGATTTGGTCTCTGGCTCCTCTGCCTTTTCTAAATCCAGCTTGCACATCTCGAAGTTCTTGGTTTACATACTGTTGAAACCTAGCTTGGAGGATTTTGAGCACGACCTTGCTAGCATGTGAAATGAGCACAGTTGTGCAGTAGCTTGAACATTCTTTGACATTGCCCTTCTTTGGGACTGGAATAAAAACTGACCTTTTCCAGTCCTGTGGCCACTGCTGAGTTTTCCAAATTTGTTGGCATATTGAGTGCAGCACTTTCACAGCATCATCTTTCAGGATTAGAAATAGCTCAGCTGGAATTCCATCACCTCCACTAGCTTTGTTCCCAGTGATGCTTTCTAAGGCCCACTTGACTCCACACTCCAAGATGTCTGGTTCTAGGTGAGTGATCACACCATCATGATTATCTGGGTTGTTACAGTCTTTTTTGTACAGTTCATCTATGTATTCTTGCCACCTCTTTTAATCTCTTCTGCTTCTGTTAGGTCCATAGCGTTTCTGTCCTTTATTGTGCCCATCTTTGCATGAAATGTTCCCCTTCTATCTCTAATTTTCTTGAAAAGGTCTCTAGTCTTTCCCATTCTATTGTTTCCCTCTATTTCTTTCCATTGTTCACTTTAAAAGGCTTTCTTATCTCTCCTTCTATTCTTTGGAACTTTGCATTCAGATAGATATCTTTCCTTTCTTCCTTTGCATTTTGTTTCTCTTTTCTCAGTCCTTTGTAAGGCCTCCTCCAACAACCATTTTGCCTTTTTGCATTTCTTTTTCTCGGGAAATTTTTTTTTTTTACTTTATTTTACTTTACAGTACTGTATTGGATTTGGCATACATTGACATGAATCCGCCACGGGTGTACGTGAACTCCCAAACATGAACCCTCCTCCCACCTTCCACCCCACATCATCCCTCCGGATCATCCCCATGCACCAGCCCTGAGCATCCTGCATCCTGCGTCGAACCTAGACTGGCGATTCGTTTCTTACTTGATAGTATACATATTTCAATGCTATTCTCCCAAATCATCCCACCCTCTCCCTCTCCCTCAGAGTCCAAAAGTCCGCTCTACATATCTGTGTCTCTTTTGCTGTCTTGCATACAGGGTCCTCATTACCATCTTTCTAAATTTCATATATATGTGTTAGTATACTGTATTGGTGTTTTTCTTTCTGGCTTACTTCACTCTGTATAATCGGTTCCAGTTTCATCCATCTTATTAGAACTGATTCAAATGTATTCTTTTTAATGTCTGAGTAGTACTCCATTGTGTATTTGTACCACAGCTTTCTTATCCATTCATCTGCTGATGGACATCTAGGTTGTTTCCATGTCCTGGCTATTATAAACAGTGCTGCAATGAACATTGGGGTACCTGTGTCTCTTTCAATTCTGGTTTCCTCGGTGTGTATGCCCAGCTGGGGGTGGTTTTGACCACCGCCTCCGTACAATGTCACGAACCTTTGTCCCAGGTTCTTCGGTCACTCTATCAGACCTAACTGCTTGAATCTGTTTGTCACTTCCACTGTATAACCATAAGGGATTTTATTTCCCAAATGGCTTAGTGGTTTCCTGTACTTTCTTCACTTTAAGTCTGAATCTTGCATGAGGAGTTCATGATCTGAACCACAATCAGTCCCTGGTCTTGTTTTTGCTGACTGTTAGAGCTTTTCCATCTTCGACTGCAAAGAGTATAGTCAACCTGATATCAGTATTGGCCATCTGATGATGTCCATGTGTAGAGTCATCTCTTTTAGCTTCTTCAGCCTTAGTGGTTGGGGCACAGACTTGGATTACTGTGATACTGAATGGTTTGCCTTGGAAACAAGCTGACATCATTCTGTTGTTTTTGAGACTGCACCTAAGTACTGCATTTCAGACTCTTTTGTCCTAGGTAATTGCTATTTTTGATGCTCTTAAATTGGATTTTAAAGTGTTTTATTTTTAAATTCAGGTGCATATAGATATTAATAAATTTACACTGACTTTGTACCCAGCAATTTTTTCCAACTTATTGTTTCTAATCATTTATCTGTGAGTTATTTGGGGTGACCTATTTACTGAATGCTCTCTATGAAGAAAAACAGTCCAGGTTCTTACTTTCCAATCTTCAGGATTTACTTCTCTTGCTTCTCTGCACTGACTGGGGTTTCTATGACGTTACGTGGTGAAAGGAGTCATCTTTGTCTGTCTCCTGATCTGAAAGGGAACACAGTCAACATTTTACCATTAAATATAATGCTTTCTATAGTTTTTGCTTTAAATATTTCTCATAAATATTTGAGATATGTCAAATGCAGCCCTGTGAGAAACTCTGACTGAGCCAGATGACCCAGCCCCACCAAGCTGATCCATGCAAACTGAGAGATGTTCGTTGTTTTAAGCTGCTAAATCTGGGGGTAATCTGTTACACAGCAATAGACAACTCACGCAGAAGAATGTATAATTCCCACCCCCCCCGCCCCCAAGTCCAATCTAATGTGACTGTAGCATCGTGTGGCAGAAAAAGCATGGGTTTTAGAACCACATAAACAGGGTTCCAGTTCTTCTGTAGAGTGAGTTACTTATCATCACTCAGCCTCAGTTTTCTCCCTGGAAATGAGATAACCATCCATGTTGCACCTTTTAGAGATGCTGTGATTACATGGAAGTGACATCTCAGTGCAGGGTCTGGCACAGGATAAGTACTTAAATGCCTAGCTCCCGTCCCACCCATATGACAAAGTCATCTAGCTCACTGTGGCTTTTAAATATGCTCATTATGTCTCCTGGATAACATCAGAGTATATTGTGCAGCCAGGGGGTGCAATTTTTTTTTTACATTTTTAATTGGAGTACAGTTGCTTACAGTGTCGTGTTCGTTTCTGCTGCACAGCAAAGTGAATCAGTTATACATATACCTATATCCCTTCTTTTTTAGACTTCCTTCTCATTTAGGTCAACAGAGCCCTGGGTAGAGTTCGCTGAACTTTACAGCAGGTTCTCATTAGTCATCTATGGTACTTCATAAATAGCAGTGTAATGTCAGTCCCAATCTTCCAGTTCATCCCACCCTCCCTTCTTCCCCTCAGTATCCATAAGTTTGCTCGAAACATCTGTGTCTCTATCTTTGCTTTTCAAGTAAGTTCATCCTTACCATTTTTTCTAGATTCCACGATAAGTGATATTATACGATATTTTTTTTCTCTGACTTAACCTCACTCTGTATGACAGGTTTATCGACATCTCCACAAATGGTGCAATTTCATTCCTTTTTTATGGCTGAATAATATCCCGTTTTATGTATGTATGGGCAGAATATCTGATGTAGAAAACCTTGGAAAGTCAGGATATCCGGTTGCCACACCATTGTACCAGCTCCCCTTCATTTTGACAGCTATTACGAACTGCCTACTCTCAACATGTAGATTATTTATTCCCCCTACCCCCGGTGGGGCCACTGCTGTGTTACAGTGAGTTGGACATTTCATGTCACCAGCAGTTGAGCCCACTGGGTAGGATCCATTTCCCAATGACCCCACACGCCTCATTTCAAGTCAAGCCTTTACAATTCTTGTTGCTGCTGGTAAAAGTGAAGGCTAAGACGTAATAACATCTCCCATTGCCTATGCTCTGCAATGGTATCACCTGCAGTGTGGAATGGCCCCTAAGGTGAGAAGCAGGATTTAGGGTTTGAATACAGGGCTGAAACTCCAACTCTCTTACTTCTTAGCTTACAGGACCCTCAGCAAGTTGTTTTCTCTGAGCCATTTATCTTTTTTTTTTCTTCATTTTTAAAATGGGAGTAAGAATATTTACCTCCTGTGGGTCATTCTGCAGATTATACTGGAGCATCTGAGAAAAGCATCTGGCAATTTGTAGGTACTCAATACATTAAAAAACAAACAAACAAACAAACAACTTTCCAGGGGCTTCCTTGGTGGCTCAGTGGTAAGAATCCGCCTGCCAGTGCAAGAGACATAGGTTCGATCCCCGGTCCGGGAAGACCCCACATGCCATGGAGCAACTAGGCCCGTGCGCCACAGCTATTGACCCCGTGCCCTAGAGCTTGTGGTCCACCGCAAGAGAAGCCCCCAGGAGAAGCCTGCACGCTGCAGCAAAGAGCAGCTCCTGCTCACCACAATGAGAGGAGAGTCCATGCAGCAACAAAGGCCCAGCACAGCCAAAGATAGTACAGGAATAAAGCTATTGAAAAGAAATCTTTCCTGTGTCAAGGGGTCCACTGGGGGGAGGGCGGGGCAGCTGGATACTGATAGGGCTTGCCTCAAAGTGTAGTGTAGGACCCGAGCGTGAGCATCACCCAGGAGCCTGTTAGAAGCTGAGAATCACAGGCCCCACCCTGGACCTGCTCAATCAGGATCTGCATCCCTGGACCTGCTCAATCAGGACCTGCATTTCCACAAGGTCCTCAGTGACTCAGTGCTCGCGAGGAACCCCAAGTCCTGCATTGCCAATAAGCTAAATGCAAGAAATAACTGAGGTGAGGAACTGAGAAGAGGCAGGATGTTGATGACACAGCGGCAAAGACGGGTCTGCAGACTTGGGGAGCTCTTCCTGTGTTTGTTGCATCATGACTTCTCCCTGGCATGAAACTGAATGCTGATGAGGATGTTATCCAGCACAGAAAAGTCAAACCACTCATCTGAATAAATAAGCATCAATTTTATTGAATCATGAATAATTTAAGACTGGTACAATCATCAGTTTTATTCTCTATGACGTGGGGCCTGATCTCCGGCAGATCATTGGCAAATCCAAAAACCTCATGATAAATGAAAATTAAATAGGGAGGGAGGGAAGGAGGGAGGAAGGAAACATACCGTACACAAAATACTCAATTCCTAGTTTTCTCTTTAAAAATGGCTAGAAAAAATTCATCAAAATGCAGCACTTTAATCAATTATTTACAATTTCTATGTTACAATGAAAAAATGTACATCTTATAGAACATATTTCATAAACTGCTCCACTGGAAACAACTAGCTCAAAACAGCAAACCTTTCATTTCATATCCACAAAGTTGGATTTTTTTTTTTCTTTTGAAGTAGATTCGCCACGATCAAATCTGAATACACAGAATTTTGAAGTTTAAGCATCAACAATAAAATTAAAAAATGTCCCCAAGACTACAACAAAGATCTAGGTAAGTCTTGTTCCGTGTCCCACCCCTGTCCCACCCACCTCCTTAAATTAAAAGGAATTCCCATCTCATTTATGGCCTGTAAAATTCTTGGCAGTTTGGGAAGAAAACTTTTGGCTTCCATCAGTAACTCAACACAAATGTTGCATAGAATTTCATACATTTTCAAAAGTAGCCTAACTGTAGAAAAAGGCAAAAATGGAAGCATTTCGGACAGAGCCCTAAATGAGCACAAAGTCACTTTGTCAAAGGTGAGTGACACAAAAGGAAAGCAGGACCAAAGTAAGAAATGTGCATCTCAGACAACCCTGCTTCCCGAAACATTAGGAAAGACACCACGTTGCGAATCGTGCAAGGCTCCGCTCCTTGACACCACCACGCGGTTGCCAGGCAGCACCAGGGACAGAGGTCTTGGCACTGGGCCTGGCCCCGGTGGGAGGGAAGTCTGTGGGATCGGGCAAGAAAGAAACAGTGAAGAGGAAGTCGTCAAAAGAAATGTTTCAAAGGATATTGGCAGGTGTCTACTCACCAGGTGACTGGGAAAACTGCCCACAGGGAGGAGTAGTCCATTGTGCCTCCTCCCAAATTCACAGTATGAGCGTATAAGGTCATCGCTGGGAGACAAGACCGAGGAGGACTGTTCTTCAGGTTTACACAGAAGGCTCGGGGTGGTGGCCCCGAGGTCACAGGCTAAAATACATGCTTTGAACATTTTATGAAAAACAAAACAGAGTTAAGACACACTCACACACCCAGATGACTCAGGAAGGCTTAGCAGAACACAGTCTGCTAAGATTTTTTTAAATTAAGATTAAAGAAAAGAGCACATCGAGAGGTTGGCCATTCACCTGTTAGTGGGACACAGTTCACTTTTCATTTTAAAGAGGGAGTAAATGGTGTCATCCAAATGTCACGTGAGTGGTTTCAGATCAAGCTCTTGTGGGAAGAAAAGAACATGTTGAGAGAGGGACGTTTGGAAACAGAAATGTTAAAAAAAAAAAAAAATGGAATAAAAACCCTGATCATTAACAGAGATACCCCCCCGGGGGTCTGATAAAAATAAGACACAAACAAATGATTCAAAGATTGACCACACTCTGTAGAGAGAATATCAGCACGTTGAAGACACATCCCAGCAGAGCGTGACTCGGCAATGTCATGTAACATTGCAGGAACTTTTTGCCTTTTCCTGCACAAGACAGACTGCTGTCTAGTCAGGGTGTTAGCGGATAAGAACCTAAAAAAAAAAAATTTTTTTTCTTTTTCATTTTCAATAGTCACACATCCACACGAAAGAGTCTTTCAGATGAGAGAAGTCACATTAACTGAGTTCTTGACTGAGGACATGACCTGTTAGCCCTGTTTGCTCTGATGTGGAAAACAGACCCCAGGCAGGCACAACACTCAACAATGATCACGGTGAATACAAAACCAGTAAGGCATCGCTTTGGGAAGGTCAGCACCGAAGAGGTCAGGCAAGACTCATCACCGGAGGCTGCGGCTTCTGGAAGGGGGCGGCCACCCCTGCCTGTTGACTTGGGTGATGTCCCGTTGGTACTGGGGAAAGTGCAAGTGTTTCGTGAGGTGACCTCCCACCCCGGCCCTGAGGCTGGGGGCTGGCACGCTGGAGGTGTCGACATGCATCCTGTAGCCTCAGAGACGAGGAGGAAAGGCAAGGTCCCGCTCACCCACGCGCTGAGGATGGGGTGCTGGCCCCACCTTCAAGGGTGCAGCGACCGCAGCCCCAGCAGGAGGCGGCGAGTGTGTAGAACTGTGAAGATGAACAACTGAAAACCAAAGCTCAGCAGGACCAAACCAAAAGCTAACTCCTGCAGTTCTCAAGTTCACCAAAGGATGGATTCTGACCACGAGGGGGAGGAGAGAGGGAAAAAAAACCTTCAAAATCAAGAGTCAGAAAGGAAGAAGTCGACCTCATTTTCAAAGGAGGTGATGGGTTCGCCAAGGTAGACCAGTTCTCACTGTACACAGTGTTAGCAGGAACAAGACCGGACGCGTTTCCGTGGGAGGAGGACTCGGACACGTGCAGCTCGGCCTTTACAGCCGCGCACTCTTGCTGGAGGGTGAACCGGAGGCTGATGGATCTGAGAGGTGAGGAATACCTCTCGGGTAAGAAGAGCACCATTGCAAAAACAAACAAGAGAAAGCACGGCTTGTCTTTCCTAGGGGCTCCCTGTGCTGTGGCTCTGCGGTTTGCCGAGGGCGTCCAGAGCGAGGACCCCAGCGGGCACTGGGTCTCTCTGGGGCCGGCCGAGTGGAAGGGCGTCAGCAGGGTGGAATGGCATCAGCGGGGTGGCGGGGGGAGGGTGGGCCCGGGCTGCTGTNGTGGATGTCTTTATCTAAGCTTCCTTCTCAACTAGATATTAACATGTTTATGATATTTGATAGTGTTTTAATTGCTTATAATCTCTGAGAAATAGTAACTGTATCAGACCCAAAAGCTGGTTCACTAAATATAAATTCCTTAATGTCTTATCTTTTTCTTTTCTCGACTCAGAAGCTACAAAGTCCAGTACTTATTTTCAGTCTCCATTCTGATAAAGCACATGTGACAGTGTATGTAGGTAAGGATAGTCTAATTAGGGGGCTTCTGAGATGTGTATAAGAGACAGTTTCAATGGTGATGGGCCTTTCCCGAGAAGTACCTTTCCGTGTCTTGGGGAGGTCACGGCAACAAGGCAGACCCATAAGGAAAACGGAAGATAGTGCAGTTTTCACTGTGAAGGACGCGGGCCCGAGGCAGCCAGCCGGGGCGTCTGCACCCAGGTCAAGGCTGGAGGGCGAGGAGGGGAGTGGGGCTCCCTGCAGCGCTCACGCGGAGGCCGGGGGCTGGCTCAGGAGGGCGTCTTCGGGGCGCGCGGGGGAGGCCAGTGCAGGGCGAGGGGGATGTGGGGGCTTGGACCGGGAGGAGGGCGGGCTCTGCGTCCCGGCCCCCGTCACAGAGTAGACTCCAGGGACGAGTCCAGGATGTCGTCCTGGTGGCTGGTGCTGTTGGAGTCGCTGTCGTAGCTCTGGGGGCTGGAGTAGTTGGCGGCCTCCTGCAGTCTCATGAGCATGTTCATCTGGGGAAAGAGCGAGGGGCATGAGCGGGCTCCCGGTCCACGCAGAGCCGCCCACCTCCGGCCTCTCTGAAGCTCATGCCCCCTCCTCCAGACTCACCTTGCGGCTGTGGCCCACCGTGGAGATGGTGGACGGGAGCATGGACTCTGGATCCAGGCTTCCAGGGTTCAAATCTCGGCTCCACCACCCCCAGCTGAATGACTGGGGCACGTGACTTAACCTCTATACCTCAGTTTCTTCACTGGTCACGTGTGAATAATTATACCTACTCTATCACCTTATGCTGTGGATGAACAGACACAGAGGTCGGAAAACACAAAGTCCTCTATATTTTCACCCTTGGGAAGAGTACCTCACCTCGTGTAGCCCTCAGCCTGGGTGAGATGCCTGCCAAGTGCCCCAGCTTCTGGAACGCAAACAGCGGCACCGCTGACCTCGAGGCTCATTGCGCCCCTTCAGCAAGTGTCCAGGCTGTCTGCACCCCCGGCTCTGGCTAGAGGGCTCCCTAGAGTCATCTGTGGCTTCAGTTCCTGTCAAGGCTTCCATGGGGACGGGGGACAGCACCGGCTACAAGTGGAGCCTCAGAGCACAGAGAGGCCTGGACTCCGACTCACAAGCCTTTGGGAATTATTTAATGTATCTCATCTATCAGTTCCTTATCTATAGACTGGAGAGAATAGCAGTGTCCATCCCATGGGGCTGAAGGAAGGAACAAACGATAGGATGTGTGCTAAACCCTTAGCATAGGGCCTGGCACATAGTAATTACTCAATAAATGTGATATATCTGCTATCACCATCATCATCACCTATCTTAAGAGTTCAGAGGCAGCGTTGTTGTATCTCCCCGATCCACAGTCTGTGGGTCTTCTGTGTTGACGTGGAGATGGGGAACCAAAAGCGACTCTTATCTACAACTATAAATTGTGTGTGTGTATCTTTTATGTTGGATCTAGCAAAATCAGGAAGATAGCGTCTCTGAGCTATCTTCAGATTTGCTGCAGCCGGGCGTGAAATCTGGCTGCCCCCTGGCAAGCCGCCCATCAGGATGCCTAGCAGAGTATGCCTGGGTGAGCCAATCACAGAAGCACCACGGGCTGGTGTCCATCTGCACGGCCACAACCGCCACGGGGTGGAGCAGAAACGTGAAGGAAAATCCTTCACAGCCAGGATTCACTCATCAAACATCCCCTGTGTACCCACAGTATATGGTCTGGAGTGAAAACAACACAGTCCTGTCCTCCTGGAGTCCTTGGTCTCAGGAGGGCAAGAGGTCAGTAAACGAGAGGTCTGTTATAGCTGAGATCTATGGCCCTGGGTGGAGAGAATAGGACTTGGGGGAAGCACAAGTAGCTGACCTGATGTGTAGGGGTGGCCAGGCCGGCACAGACGACCTCTGGGGGCAGAGGTTGCCAGGAGAATTCTATTCCAAGAACCCTGGGTCTTACCTAAACGCTTTCTGTGTATAGTTAGTGACACAAATATTTCTGGTTAAGAAAAGACAGTCCAGGGATGAGCTGACCACTCTATCCTCTAGATATCCCAAATTCTGTTTTTATGTAACTTAAGAGTGTATCAGCTTGAACCCACAGAAAGAGTTCTAGGACTTTCGCTTTTAATAATGGTTCCCCTGTGGCTCAGCGGTAAAGAATCTGCCTACAGTGCAGGATACTTGCAGCAGATGTGGGTTTGATCCCTGGATTGGAAAGATGTCCTGGAGAAGGAAATGGTAACCCACTCCAGTATTCTTGCCTGGGAAACCCCAAGGAGAGAGGAGCCTGGTGGGCTACATCCACGGGGGTCTCTTTTCTGACTAACACAACAACAACATTATTAGAAATGGCTTTTTACAGGTTGAACCTTTCCTCTGGAAAATTACTGCTGTAAACCCTGCAAATCAAGCTGTGTAGTAACTCAAGCCCTAAATACATTTAAAATAAAGTCCCTCTTTAAAAAGTCTCAATAGGACCGCAGCTGCATTTTGCCAGTCAGGAGTGGCAAACAACCCTAAGGCACCTCTTACGAGGATTATTTTTTATCTAGCAAATCAGTTCGTCACTAGGGATAGCACAGCAAGTCAGGTGTCTTTTAATTCTGCTGCCATCTCTTATGAAAGTGTTTGTTCATTAGGCAGCGCAAGCCATAGTTTGCCATGTTTTTCCTCTTGCCTCAGCTGCTAAGAGAGCTCAGGGCTAAATTTATAGCACGACCACGGTCACTTAACCACGCAAGGTGCTGGTGTACGTGCTTCCACCTTCTTTATAGGACGTCTGATGCATTAGGTCTAACCTCACAGTATGCCTACACGTGGGCCTTACATCGGCCGAGAGTACTAGAATTGTAGGGTTGCAGCCTCTGGCCCAGGTTCTTCTTAAAGGACCTTTGTTGCTTTAGCATCTGTGGAATAAAGATGCCCAGGCAGCGCTCAGGACTTAGCTCATCTCACTGGCCTTGGGACCCACACTCAGGCCCCCTTGGCCTTTCCTCCACGAGCCCCTCCTGTCCTCAGCCCTCCCTCTGCCTGAGGTCAGGACACTCTGGCTCGAACTTCTGCCCTTAGCATGCTCTGCCTCTGCTCAGTTACTAGCAGGAGGGTCTAACGGGACAGGACCAGACACTGTCAAGGTGAACTCAAAGTAGAGGGCAGAGAGTGGTGTAGGGACATTTAGGGGGAAAAACCAAATTCTTAACCTTTTATCTGAAAACTTTCACAGCAGTTAAAGGCATAGTGAAAAACTAAAAACAAGGAAGAAAATGTTGGCCGAAATGTCCCAAACCTTGGGATGGGTCTAACCTTCCTAAGCAAGACCGGGGCTCGGTCACCTCCAAATTTCCAGCATGGCCTGTATCACACCCAATACACAGAGAGTGCTCAGTGAATGCCAAGCTGCACGGCAAGCAGAGAACTCACCAGCGGGTCTCCTTCAGCGCCACTGGGAGGCACCTGCTTGCTGGGTGACCCCTCCCGAGGCATGGAGTAGCCGTCGAAGCCAACATCCTCGGGCCGGAGCTGCAGCAGCGGGGGCCACTCGTGCTGCTGTGGGCTGGCTGCCCAAGGATAGGTGTCCGTCACCCACCTGGCGGGGTCCTCCCAGGGGGCCCGCCTTCCATACAGCTGGAAACAGGCAACGAAAGAGCGGTCAGGAGGTGGGCGGAGACCCCCCTGCAGTCCTGGTTTCGCAGCTTTCTGAAAAACTCCCCAAACCCAGCAATGTGTTTCCCTTGATGGAGTAATTCCACTTGCAGAATTCTATCCTAAGGAAATCATCCAAGGTGCTAAGACCAGAGGTGGTGGGTGTGACCCAGGAGTAAGAACGCTGGAGGCAGCCTGACCTAGGTCACCTCTCACCTCTGCCACTGGCTCACCGTGTCACCCTAAACTCTGAGCCGTGCAGATCCAACTTGAAAATCTGATTTGAAGCATTTGCCAGTTTCCATGGTATAAATACTCTCACTGTGGCCAGTCACTTATCCACGTGATGTCGCTGAATGCAGAGCTTGAAAGAGGTGCTATCGTCCCATTGAGGAGCCCCCCCACCATGGCACACAGATGGGGGTGCCGGGCATCAGGACCACAGGTGGAGGCCACAGTAGCCCTGGCTCAATAAGACCCCGTTTCCTGAAGGGAGTCTGACTCTCAGGGGCCCTCTGCAGAGGTACTGGTCACTTTCAGAACAGGAAATTGTTAAAGGGGCTCCATGTGGGTCCTGGGATTGCAACCGTTTCTCCTCCCTCATCTATTTCTCAGAATTGTCCACGACAACCGATTTCCTCTTAAAGAAGAAATTAACACAAAATTGTGTAAGACCAGTGCCTTGCCTCCAAGCTCCTTAAGTCAAAAATACCTAATAATACAGTGACTTCAGTGACTTCTCCTGGCAATTACAAGCAACGCAGACACTCTTTAAAAAAACAAAAACCTAGGTTGCACCACTTTCCAAGGCTCGGCTCGGCACATCATACAGAGAGGCCCTCTCTGTAGCCTTCCTCTTCAAGGCCACCCCCTCCACCACACCTTACAGCTCACTGCGCGCCAGGGATTGCGAGAAACACTTGACAAATATCTTGTTTTACCACCACATGACTCCGAGAGAAAGTATCACTGCCCAAGCGGGCTCCAGAAGGAGAGGAGGCAGACCTGGAATCCGAGTCGGTCCAAGCGGGTGAACCCCTGGAGCCTGAGCAGGCGTGGCAAAGTTGTGCTCACAGCCAGGACAAGATGTGCCCACCCAGGACAGTGACCCCTCTGTGGCTCTGGAAGGGCACCCCCTCTGTAGCGGGCCACGGGGCACAGAGAACCAAAGCCCAATGGACCACCATGGCTGCAGGAGGCTCGGGAGTGGAATTACATGTGGACCGCAGCCTGTCTGTCTGTCCTTCCAGGACTCTTATGGTTGAGGCAGGGGGGAGCGTGGGAAGAGAGGGCCGACGGTACAGCAGAGCTGAGCTTTGACCGCTAGAACCATGTCTTTCCCAGGTCACAGGCTAACTCAGCTGGAAGGAACTGGGGTCACCTATCCCAGCCCCTTCATCTACCGGATGGAAAACTTGGGACTTACAGCTGAGCCTTTCCTTTCTCCACCCCTCCTGATGAACTCTACTCTGAACCACTCGGTGGTATCAAGAGTCACGTGGCTCGGCCAAAACTGGCGCCGGGAGACGCAGGCCAGGTGTCTGCCTGACGAGGACACGTCACCTGGGCTGGACCTGCTGTCCCTCTGGCCGTCTCACCACTGCTAAGCCACCTCTGATCTCTCCGAGAAGCACCCGCCCTGCCCACACTGCAGACAGGCTCCCCCGCCTTCCTTCATTCACAGCTGCCTCCGCCTCCACTCAAGACACACAGCCTCCTATGAGCTCATGGCCCTCAGACACCAGGGCCCCTCCCGTCTAGCACCCTCCAGCCCTGTCTACCGTGAAATCTTTCTTAACCTGGGGCAGTGGTGACTCTGAGGCCGGAGAATTCAGTCTGGCACTCGAAAGGCGAATCACAGTCTGTGCAGGAAGGGATCACATGAAGGTGTGTGTGCGCACACGTGCGGGTCAGGGAGGAAGGGAAACCCAAGCACTTGGGGATTTTTAGAACTGAAGAAGTCTTGGCAGGTTAGAAATATTTCTGCAACTTTTAGCTTCTCCCTCCAAAGACTTTCCCTACAGAGCTCAGCTGACTTTCCCATGCCAGACTTTACGTGTGGGAGGCTGAATCAAATGTCGTTTCTGACAGCTCCTGCTTCTGTCTCCATCCTCCAGGATGAAGAGGAGATGCTCAGAGCTGCGGAATAACAGTCTAGAATCCAAGCTCAGCAAGTTCATAGAGTGTCTGGCCCCGTGGCTTTTAAATTTTTGCTCTGCTCCCCAGACCGTACTACTTGGGAGTTTGAGGAGCTTTGTAGTTCTGCACAGCCAGGCTGAAAAAACTCCTGGTCCACACTTCTCAGGTTACAGCTGGGAAATTTGAGGTTTAGAGGAGGGAGGTCTACCCAGGGTCTCAGAGCAGGCTGGGTCATCTGATCAACGACCCCTGCTCTCCCCTCTTCCAGCAGGGTGACAGAGGTCTTTTGAATGACTCTGCAGGCTTTAGACACTTTGGCAAGTGTTTACATCGACAGCTCTAAAGGGGAACAGGGCTGGGGACTGATCCATAAGACAAAAGCACTCTAGGAGCATCTAACGTCATTTGCAAGAACAAGGAATATTTTCACAAGTCTCCCCACTTGCTACTAGACATGTTCAAGTCCAAGTGATGAATGGCTGCGTAAGTACCATGGCAAGCAAAGGTCCCACTGCATAGCCCTGAGGCAGCTCTGGGAAATAGCAGACAACTGTACACACCGACAGACAGACAGACAGGACATTCACTTTCCCCAAGGCAGGGAGGAGCTTGGCATGAGTACTGGGTCAGGAATAGAGATCCACGACATTGGAAACTGAAACCTCAGCCACTGACTCTCATTTATGATTCTCTGGATGCACATGTTTATCACACACGAGGGCATCAAGGTACAGATTGTGCAAGAACCTCCAAGCAATTGTGCATGCATGAGCACATGCATGTGCACGCTCACAAATTTTATTGGGAAAAAAAGACTTAGGAGTCAAAACCTGCAATGATATCTGGTATCCACTAGGGGGCAATGCCGCACCTCCTCTAGGCAAGGCAGTGGCCACTGAGGGGCTGACTGGAAGCCCATGCTGAGACCTGATTGCAGCGGGATCTCTGTGTTGTCCACCGCCACGGGCAGTCCTGCCTAAGCCCCATCTGGGGACTTCACCCCTTCTCAGCATACGACCTTGGCCAAGGGCTTGCCTGCTTTGAACCACGGCGCACTCACCTCGCAGGGTCAGGGAGGAGTAAATGGCCCACCAGTGCCCAGCACACAGTAAGCATGGGACTCCAGGTAACAAGCAGAGTGGGGAGTTTTGAATTTTTTTTTAAATAGGACAATCTTTTTGCAAATGAAATCTTACGTATAACTTCATGCTATGAAACATAATACTTGCTTCCCTGGGCCACCTGAAGCATCTAAGGTATGGAGCAGGGGTCTCAGGACAGCCTGGAAAATCTTGGAAGTACCTGAGAAGTTGGCTATAGGCTACGACGCTGGCTCATCCACACCCCAGCAAGTGAACTGAGGAAGGGTCAAAAACTCCCGTGAGCCTCGGTTTCCTGTCTGTGAGGTGCCCACTGGGCTGTGAGAACTAAAGGGGATCATGTCTGTCGGGCCCCTGGCACAGTGTCAGGCAGGCAACAGCCGCTCAAGAAATCTCAGCAAACTTTCCTTCAAAACTATAGACACGAAGAACAATCCAAGTTCCTCGTGAATCTGCAGACTCTATGGGGTCTCCCGGACTGAAGAACGGCACGAAGTCACAGTTGTGGGGCAGGAGGACTGCCCTTATAACCAACTCATCAGCAACCTCTCCAGGATAGGCAGGAAAGATCTCACTGTGCTTTTATAGCCATACCCACGAGGCCTTCTTTGAAGCTGAGGTCCAAGCAGCAAGGCGTTAGTACCATCCAGCCTTGGTGAGGACCAACGAGGAGCCTCTACCTTATGGCTCACGGCTGGAGCACAGACCAAGCTTCCGCCTCCCCGTTAGCGCCTCTCTCAGCAGGAAACCTTTATTCAACAGCTCCCATGAGTTTTCCCAAGCACACAGAGGATATATTTGGGTAAAGAAGCAAAGGGGAGAAGGAGGTGGTGAGGAAGAAACAGAAGGAAACTGCTTCTTCCTCTCCTGCAGTTCCTTTCACTTCCTTCCAGCAATGTGTTTCCCAGAGGTGCCTGCCTACTGTAGTCCCTGGAAGCCCCTGATGGGACCAGAGAGAGGCTTCTGGAATGAAAAAGACTTCGAGATTCTCTCAGGGGCGGGGAATACTTCCACTGGCCCCAAAACACAGGAGTGACAGGGTGGCTGTCTGGGTTTGTGGTCCTAACAAATCCATCTGAGTTAAGAATACGTGATGGTTACTTAACCCAGGCCAGTGAATTTATCCACCTAGAGAGATTCCACTGCGGAGATCTGAAGTCTTATTCTTTTTTTCCCTCATAAAATTCACCTTCAACAAAACAGAAATGCTGCCATCAATGGGAGAAATAGCTGAAGGGAATACAAAGTTTCAGTTGTGAAGTAAATAAGTCTAGTCAATAATATGGTACTATCTCTGCATAGTGACAGATGGTAATGAGATGTACCATGGTGTAATTTCATAATGTACAAAAATATCAAATCACTGCCTTGTACACTTGAATATATCATATGTCAATTTCAATTTAACAAAAATATAAAATGCTGCCATTGATTAATGATCTTCAAACACTGGAAGCTGATTTGGGACTGGTTAAGGGACTGCCTCATTCCTTGCTACCCTCTGCCTTCACAATCACTTGTGGCTTGAATTTGTAGCCTACATGCTCCAGGCCAGTGAAATACCCATGCCCAGAGGCACACCATCTTCTTTTCGGAGCTGTGGTTGTCCTGAGTGTCTCTGGAGACCATCAGTGCTGTTACACATTACACGGATTAAAAAACCTCTGCTCAAGCCTCATTATAAATGCTGAGCCTGAACCAAATAGCAGATATAAGGCTACTTAAGCAAACTGTGAAGTGTGACGTATTCCATTTCTTGCGCACTCGTGACGCTGAGTACTTGCTGGCCGTGGTGCCGCTGAACCCTGGCAACACTCTTTGTGGCGGGTGTGATGGCTCTCTCTTCCGTGGATGAGGGCACTGTGGCACAGAGATGCTGGATGTCTTGCTTAGGGTCACACAGCTAACAGTGGCAGAGCCAGGATTCGCAGCCCAGTACGTCCTACGCCGGGCTAAAGGACGGCCTTACAGGTGAGGAGCTGCCACCTCACTCAGTCAGTTTTTGGTCGGGGGTAGGGGTGGGGGGCATGTAAAGACAAGAGCGCTGGCCACGAGAACAGTCCCTGGAGCTGAGGAGGTCAGCGGGCGGTGTGGTCTCACCTGGAGTCCTTCTCTGACAGCTTCCAGGAGGTAGGGGATGATTGAGTAGTTCCACAGGTCGGTGAACCACACCCTGGAGCCATCCACGTCGATGGGACACGACAGGAAGAGCCGGGGGCCTGGGAACCACAGGGAATATCAGTCCAATTGAGATGGATGGGGAGCAGGAGAAGCCAGCCCAAGCACCCCTCACAGGAGGGACCCTGCATTTCCTGAGTGGCAGCAGAAATAGCAGCTGCCACGTGGTGGGCCCTTGGGCTCTCTAACCCTACCCTGGGATCTCGCGCCTGGTGGGAATCACCCCAGGGGAAGGGGAGACTTTCTGGAGAAATACGGTCACTGTGGTATCGTCTAACCTTTGAAAATGGAAGCACGGCAGATGTCCACGAGAATAGGAATGATTAAGGAAGTGATGGCATACCCACATCTGACTATATCACCAAAGAATTATTTCATCTAATTATTTTGGAGAGCAACAAAGAATACTCATGAGACAACGTGAAATGGAAAGTGAAAAGAATGCACTGTATGTACACTATGATTGTAACTACATAAAACATGTATGGACACGGAGAGAAAAAATAAGCTCAAATTACAAGGATTATGTCAGGATGGTGGGATGACCAGTGATTTTTTTTTTCTTTTCTCTGAAGCCTAAGCTTCAGGAATGTTAATAACAGTATTCATAAAGCAAAGCCAATCCTACTGGGTGGTTTCCATCTGGGGGAGCCCCGGGGTGGGGGCCCCTCACCTAGCCTAAAAGTTTACACCAGCCTAGAGCTGGACACTTCTCTCTGCCTCTCATCAGTGCAGAGAGAAGGGTGGAGACACAGTCCCAGGATGTGAGTGACTGACAGTTTAGGGTCTGTCTAGGCTGTGGCTATCCTATGTCCCCTTCTCCATCTGTGTGGCCGGTGCAGCGTCCAGCTGCCAGGGCCCAGGGCCAGCCATCCGAGGAGGCCAGGGCTCCAAGAACAGCAGTTCTGGTCCCAGCCTGCCCGCCCGCCCGCCCCCTCCCCATGGTNGCAAAGTATTGGAGCTTCAGCATTAGTGCTTCCAAAGAATATTCAGTGTTGACTTCTTTTAGAATTGACTGGCTTGATCTCCTTGCTGTCTAAGGGACTCTCAAGAGTCTTTTCCAGCACCACAGTTCAAAAGCATAAATTCTTCAATATGCAGCCTTCTTTATGGTCCAACTCTCACATCTGTAGATGACTGCTGGAAAAACCATAGCTTTAACTACATGGACCTTTGTTGGCAAAGTGATGTGTCTGCTTTTTAGTAGCATCAAAATCAATAGAATATTTAGGAATAAATTTGACCAAAGAAGTATAAGATTTGTACAATGAAAACTGTGAAACTTTGGTGAAAGAAATTGAAGAAGACACACATGAATGGAAAAATTGCTGTATTCTTGGATCAGAAGAACTAATATTGCTAAAATGTACATACTCCCCAAAGCCATCTGTAGATTCAATGCAATCCCAATCATAATTCCAGCGGCAATTTTCACATAAATAGAAAAAGAAATATCTTAAAATTTGTATATATTCACAACTCCAAAACAATCATGAAAAATAAGAGCAAAGCTGCAGGTATCACATTTTCTGATTTCATGCTATACACAGCTATAGTAATTAATTAGAGCAGTATTGTGCTGTCATAAAAATAGGCACATAGATCAATGGAACAGAATCAAGAGCAGAGAGACAAACTTCCAAATTTATAGCTAATATTTGGCAAGGGAGCCAAGAACACTCAATGGTGAAAGAATGATCTTCAACAAATGGTGTTGTAAAAACTTGATAACCACATGAAGAAGATGAAATTTAATCCCTATATTAGACCACTCAGAAAAATTTCTCAAAGTAGGTTAAAGGCTTAAATGTAATTCCTGATATGGTAAAGCTCCTGGAAGAAAATACAAAGAACAGTCCTTGACACTGGTCTTGGAAATATTTTTTAGATATGACACTGGAAGCACAAAAACAAAAATCAACAAGTGGGATGACATCAAACTGAAAAGATTCTGCACAGCAAAAGAAACAGCAAATGAAAAAACAACTGATGGGATGGGAGAAAATATTTGAAAACCATATAAAGGGTCTTACATCCAAAATATATAAAGAACTCATACAACTCTTTTTAAAAAGGTATTTTAAAAATGAGCAGAGAAACTAAACAGACATTTTCCAAATAAGGCAAGATGATTGTCATCGGGGCAATACAATTCAAAAATCAATGAGGTATCACCTTACATTTGTTGAAATGGAATAATCAAGTAGACAAGATGCAAATGTTTACTATTGGTGGGAAATGTAGCCTTGTTCAGCCACTAAGGAAAGCAATATGGAAGCTCTTTAAGAAGTTAAAACTTCTTTGGTAACTCAGCTGGTAAAGAATCCAACTGTGATGCAGGAGACCCCAGTTTGGCTCCTGGGTCAGGAAGATCCCCTAAAGGAGGAATACGCTACCCCTTCCAGTATTCTTGGGCTTCTCTGGGGCTCAGATGGTAAATAATCCACCTGCAATGTGGGAGACCTGGGTTTGATCCCTGAGTTGGAAAGATCCCCTGGAGGAGGACAAAGCAACCCCAAAACAGAACTACAATTAGGTCCAGCAATTCCATTTTTGGATATACAGCAAGCCTTGGAGCTATTGCTGGTTCAGTGCCAGATCCCTGCAATAAAGTGACTATATCAACAAGGCAAGTCTCAAATATTTTGGTTTCTGAATGCAGATAAAAGATATCTTATACTATACTGCAGTCTATTAAGTGAACTGTAGCATTATATGTGGGCTACCCAGATGGTGCAAGTGGTGAAGAACCCATCTGCCTATGAAGGAAACATAAGAGAGGTGGATTCGATCTTTGAGTCAGGAAGATTCCCTGGAGGAGGGCAAGGCAACCCACTCCAGTATTCTTGCCTGGAGAAACCTATAGACAGAGGAGCCTGGCAGTCTAAAGTCCATAGGGTCACAGAGTAAAGCATGACTGAGTGACTTAGCATATATGCAGCATTATATCTAAAAAGAAAAAAAAAAAAAGAGTACATACCTTAATTACAAATGATTTAATGCTAATAAGTGCTAGCCATCACCTGCACCTAAAGCAAGTGGTAATCATTTTACTGGTGGAGGATATTGCCTTGATGTTGATCGTTGTTAACTGATGAGGGTGGTGGTTGCTGAACGCTGACATAACTGTCATACTTCTTAAAATAAAACAACACTGAAATTTGCTGCATCAATTGACTATTCTATTCACAATTTCTCTGCAGCATGCATTGCTGTTGGCTAGCACTTTACCCACAATAGAACTTTCAAAATTGGAATCAGTCCTCCCAAGTTCTCCTTTTATTTCATCAGCTGTTTATATAATATTCTAGGCCCTTTGTTATCATTTCAACAATCTTCACAGCATCTTCACCAGAAGTGGATTCCATCTCAAAAAACTACTTTCTTTGCTCATTCATAAGAAACAACTCTTCATTTGTTAAAGTTTTATCATGAAATTGAAGCAGTCTATTTTGCCACATCTTTGGACTCCACTTCTAGTTCTTTTCCTATTTCCACCAGATGTGAGGTTACTTCCTCTACTGAAGTCGTCAACCCTTCAACATTACCCATGAGGGTTGAAATCAACTTCTTCCAAACTCCTATATATGTTAATATTTTGGCCTCTTCCTATGAAGCATTAATGTTCTTAATGACATCTAGAATGGTGAGTCCTTTCCAAATGGGTTTCAATTTATTTTGCCCAAATCCATTGGAGGAATCACTATCTCTAAGACTTGACAGTCAAAACTGCTCCTTGATCCATTGACTGCAGAATGGGTGTTATGTTAGCAAGCATGAAAACAACATGCATCTCACTGTACCTCACCATCAGAGCTTTTGAGTGATCAGATACATTGTCAATGAGCAATAGTATTTTGAAAGGAATTCTTTTTCTAGGCAGTAGTTCTCAACAATGGGCTTAAACTATTCAGGAAACCATGTTGTAAACATATGTTCTGTCATCCAGGCTTTGTTGATTCATGTATATAGTATAGGCAGAGTAGATTCATCATAATTCTTAAGGACCCTAGGATTTTTGGAATGCATTGGCTTTAACTTAAATTTGAAGTTTGCATCTAAAAGAGAGTGTGTTCTTTGAAGTTTTGAAGTCTTCTCTAGCTTTGAAAGTCTTAAAAGATATACTCTTCCAATATAAAGCTATTTCATCTACATTGAAAATCTATTATTTAGTGTGGCTATCATAATTAACTATTTTAGCTAGATTTCTGGATACCTTACTCCTGCCTCCACATTAGAACTTGCTGCTTCAACCTTGTACTTTTATGTTATGAAGATGGCTTGTCTCCTTAAACCTTAAGACCCAGCCTCTACTAAGCTTCAAGTTTTTCTTCTGTAGCTTCCCCAGCTCTCTGAGCCCTCTTATAACTTAGAAGTTTAGAATCTTGCTCTGGATTAGGCTTTGACTCAAGGGAATATTGTAGCTAGCTTGATCTTGTATATAGACCAGTAAAACTTTCTCCATGTTAGTAATAAGACTTTTTTTTTTTTTTCCTTACCATTTGTTCACTGGAGTAGTATTTTTAATTTCCTTCAAGAACTTTTTCTTTGCATTCACAGTTTGGCTACCTGTTTAGTGCAAGGGCCTAGCTTTCTGCCTAGGCTTTCAACATGCCTTCTTCACTAAGCTTAATCATTTTTAGCTTTTTTTCTTAAAGTGAGAAACGTGTGACTTCCTTTCACTTGAACACTTAGAGGTCATTGTGGGGTTACCAACTGACTTATTTCAGCACTTTTGTGACCCAGAGAATATGCATGTCTGAGGAGAGGAAGAAGGATGAGGTAATGGCTGGTCAATTAATGGAACACTCAGAACACAAACAACTTTTATCAGTTAAGTGTATTTTCTAATAATGGCAAGGTTCATGGTGGCCCAAAACAATCGTATTTGTAACATTAGATCACAGATCACCTTAACAAATATTATATAATGAAATTTTGAAATATTATGAGAATTACCAACATACGACACAGAAAAAAAAATGAGGAAATGGTGTTGGAAAAATGATAACAGACTTTCTTGACATAGGGTTGCCACAAATCTCTAAATCATAAAAAATGCAATATCAATGAAGTGCAATTAAGTGAAGAATAGTAAAATGAGATGGCATTATATAAATATACACAGGAATAATATTCATCCACGAAAAAGAAATAAACCTTGTAATTTGCATATATGATTGGGCCTTGAGAGTATTATGTAAAGTGAGATGTCAGGCAAAGAAAGACAGTATTGTATGATATCACTTATATGAGTAATCTAATAAAACAAATTCATAAAAACAGAGAGTAGAATGATAGTTAGGGTTGCAGAGTAGAGGAAATTGGAAGATGTTGTTTAAACTAAAAATTAGAAGATAAATAATCCTGGAGCTGTAATGCTCAGAATAGTGACTATGGACGCCAACATTGTATTATAAATTTCAGAGTTGTTAAGAGATTATATTTTAGTTGTTCTTCATCACAAAAATATTAAAATTATGAGTCATGATACAGATTTTGGGCTTCCTTCATAGCTCAGTTGATAAAGAATCCACCTGGAATGTGGGAGACCTGGGTTCAATTCCTGGGTTGGGAAGATACCCTGGAGAAGGGAAAGGCTACCCAGTCCAGTATTCTGGCCTGGAGAATTACATGGAGTGTATAGTCCATGGGGTCACAAAGAGTTGGGCATGATTGCATGACTTTCACTCTCACTCTCTCTCATGATACAGATTTAACTAATACTATGAAGGATATCATATTGCAATATATGAATATATTAAATTACATTTTATACCTTAAACTTACACAATGTTATGTGTTCATTATATTGATATATCAATGAAAATTTAAATTTAAAAATACTATATATGTTATCTAGTATTATTAGTGTGATTTGTTAATATTTAAAAAAAACTTTATTATATGAATTTCTTCCCATTCCTGTTTTCAGCCATAAGTTATATGTTTCCTATGCCTAGTTTTCTTATTATCTTTATCTTTATCATTATTTTAAATATTATTTTCTTTTTAGTTATATATATGTATATACATATATATATAGAGATATATGTATATAACATGTGTGTATGTGGTTAAATATGTTACTTATATTTATATTTATCAGTTTACCTTTGCATTTTCCTTATTACTTTAGAATCTTCTGAATGACTTGGATATTAAATTTTATTTTCAATTGTTTTATTTTTAATTGGAACTTTATTGTGGGTTGTCTTTGAAGCTGTACATAGCCACAATTAACTGTTCATAAATGACTAGAAAAAAGTGTGTAATAATAAAAATCGCTTGAGAAAAAGTTAATATATATAACNTTCAGATCAAGATGTGTATAAGAGACAGTATATATAGAGAGATATATGTATATAACATGTGTGTATGTGGTTAAATATGTTACTTATATTTATATTTATCAGTTTACCTTTGCATTTTCCTATATTACTTTAGAATCTTCTGAATGACTTGGATATTAAATTTTATTTTCAATTGTTTTATTTTTAATTGGAACTTTATTGTGGGTTGTCTTTGAAGCTGTACATAGCCACAATTAACTGTTCATAAATGACTAGAAAAAAGTGTGTAATAATAAAAATCGCTTGAGAAAAAGTTAATATATATAACTGTGATAAAATATTTACTCCAGCAAAAATATAAAAATGAAACATTTTACAGTTTTGAGTCACACACCTAACTTCAGAGGAAGTCATTTTAAAGTCTGATAGTATCAGATCTGAAAGTGTATTATGTTTATTAACTTCTTCTTATTCATTTTCTAGTGTTGTCACAAATCCAGCAGTTAACACTTTTCAGGTGGAAGAAACTAAATGAAGGTGTAATGTTAATCCATGATTTCTCTGCACTATTTAATTGCATTCAAGGAAATTCAAAATTATGTTTTCCTTACACTTGCAGAAAGTGTTACCCAATACTCTAAATAAACTTTGTTTCATATTCATGAGAACCTATATGCTCTATTCAATAATGGAAGTGAATTCTTGATCACAGGTAATGGGTACATTCTGCTTTGAAATAAAGAAAAGCTTTAATTTAAAAACACATTTGTATATATTTTAAAGCCTCTGATTGTCTTGAAGGATTTGTGAACTTCTAAAAGTGACTTAGATAGATGTTATGGAAGCATACTATCTGCATGAATATAAATACATTTTCATAGCAATTAAGCACTTTTTCAACAAATGATGCTAAATACTGTGTGTTAAGCACTGTGTTTAACACAGATGATAGTAGCAGCTATACATTATCTACTAGATATTTGGCTAGTGGGTAAGTAGATAATGGCTATCTACTAGATAGTAGGCTAATGGGTAAGCAAGAAAGTAAATAGGTAATTTTAGTACTGTGTGTTTTAAATCTTATGATAGAAGTGATCACTGTATGACATATAAGCACAGATAAAAGTGAAAGTGTTAGTTGCTCAGTCGTGTCTGATGCTTTGTGACTCCATGTACTGTAGCTCCCCAAATTCCTCTGTCCATGGAATTCTTCAGGCAAGAATACAGGAGTAGTCATTCTCTTCTCCAGGGTATCTTCCCAACCCAGGGATTGAACCCAGGTATCCTGCATTGCAGGCAGATTCTTTACCATTTGAGCCACCAGGGAAGCACAGAGGAAAGACACCTAATTCGTCCCAGAGGATGAAGAAAATTCTGAATATGATAGTCTCCAAATTTAAGTCAGGAACAGTGAATACATCCTACCAAAAATGGGAAAGAAATTTTACAAGAATGGGGAATAATGTTTACAAAGTCAAGAGGCAAGAGAGAACATAGAGAACAAGATGGCGGTGGAGTAAGTGGACATGGAGTACATCTCTCCCCATAGATACATCAGGAATACACTTTCAGGCACAGAAGTGCATACCAAACACCAGCTGAGAGTAGACAGGAGTACCTGATGAGCAGAAAAGAATGTATAGAACCACGCAAAAGCTCGGTAGGGTGAAGGAACTAGGAGGAAAAAGAGGAGTGTTACTAGGACTGGACCTGCTATCTGGAGGATGAGGGAACTGAAGCAGGGGTCTGATCCCTACATTGGGGAAATTGTCTGAGTCTGAAGGAAACATTTAAAGCTGAAAGTGAAACAGCTGATCTGTGTCAGCCTAAATGGAATGAGAATCAGACAGTCCTTGTTGCAGCCATATGTACACTGGACAGGGATGCAGTTCCCCTAGAAGGCGCAGCGGCTGGGAGCTGCAGCTTAGGGACTGTGGAGCAATCCCAGGGTGAGGGCTGCTATTGACTGCAGAAAGATGGACTGAGAGAATGTGAGGGAAGAGACCGTGGTGGGAAATGGCTGTGGAGGGACCCAGGCAGCCATGGAAGCAAGGCAATACTGCTGAGTCACATGAAGGGGATGGAGCCATCATCATAGCCTCTCTCCTGACAGGCCATCATCTGCAGCTGAATCACAGAGAAGCTGGCCCGTCAAATGCATGATACACTGAAACACAGAGTAGGACCCCACCCAGAGTGTTCCTTTAAGTGCCTGAAGAACCGAATAACAGAGAAGGACCCCAGGCAAGAGAGTGCCTGAATGGGCACTATGAGTGCCTAAGGGCCTGAATGGGAAGAGCTACAGAGAAAGACTAGCCAAAGAGGCCTTCTGATCACCAGCTACCAGAGGTTAAAAAAAAAAAAACCTCTAATAGGGCCATAACCCCTGTGGCTGAGGCAGTTCTTGTCTCTGCACATTTGGCACTGCCAGGGTCCCAGTGACTCAAGCAGCTGTGCCACCTTCACGTTCAACTCTCACTGGGGCAGAGTTGCCAGAGGCAAAAAAAAAAAAAAAACCTCTAATAGGGCCATAACCCCTGTGGCTGAGGCAGTTCTTGTCTCTGCACATTTGGCACTGCCAGGGTCCCAGTGACTCAAGCAGCTGTGCCACCTTCACGTTCAACTCTCACTGGGGCAGAGTTGCCAGAGGCAAAAAAAAAAAAAAAAGTATTGCATCTATGCACACTGGGTCACTTCAGGCATGTTCAGCTCTTTTCGAACCTGTGGACTGTGGTCTGCCAGGCTTCTCTGTCTGCAGATGCTCCAGTCAAGAATACTGGAGTATATTGGCCAATACTGGTTGCCATACCATTCTTCAGTTCAGTTCAGTTGTTCAGTTGTGTCCGACTCTTTGTGACCCCATGAATTGCAGCACACCAAGCCTCCCTGTCTATCACCAACTCCTGCAGTTTACCCAACTCATGTCCATCGGTGATGCCATCCGGCCATCTCATCCTCTGTCATCCCTTTCTACTCCTGTCCCCAAACCCTCCCAGCATCAGGATCTTTTCCAATGAGTCAACTCTTCTCATGAGGTGACCAAAATATTATAGTTTCAGCTTCAGTATCAGTCCTTCCAATGAACACCCAGGACTGATCTTCAGAATGGACTGGTTGGATCTCCTTGCAGGCCAAGGGACTCTCAAGAGTCTTCTCCAACACCACAGCTCAAAAGCATCAATTCTTCAGCACTCAGCTTTCTTTACAGTCCAACTCTCACATCCACACATGACCACTGGAAAAACCATAGCCTTGACTAGATGGACCTTTGTTGGCAAAGTAATGTCTCTGCTTTTTAATATGCTGTCTAGGTTTGTCATAACTTTCCTTCCAAGGAGTAAACGTCTTTTACTTTCATGGCTGCACTCACCATCTGCAGTGATTTTGGAGTCCAAAAAAATAAAGTCTGACACTGTTTCCACTGTTTCCCCATCTATTTCCCATGAAGTGATGGGACCAGATGCCATGATCTTCGTTTTCTGAATGTTGAGCTTTAAGCCAACTTTTTCACTCTCCTCTTTCACTTTGATCAAGAGGCTTTTTAGTTCCTCTTCACTTTCTACCATAGCACTATATTTCCTGCTGCCCTAGCCATCAACTCCCCTGAGTGGCTGGTGCTGCCAGAACCCCTGGGACCCAAGCAGCTGCACCGCCTCCATACCTGGTCATCACAGAGGCAGACCCAAGTCCGGATGACACAAATGCATAGGTGGTAATAAAACCACAATTTAAACCCGGGGGCAGTGTGGCTAGGGAAGAAGCCCCCAAATCTTCCCACCAGCTGTACAAGCTACAGATTAAATCCACATGATCAAATAGGCAGAGACTGTGTCTATGGAATATATAAAAGGACATTGAGAGCGCCCACTAAAAAAAAAGAAAAAGGCATCAGTTCTCATAGCTGTGGATATTGGCAGCAAGAACACACAAGAGTCAGACTAAATTAGAATCTGAGCTGCCCCAACAGCAGGTCCAGAGACTAGCAGAGTGTTGGATAGCATTCTAGAAAAGAGAGGTGGACTGTGACTCCCAGTGAGGGAAAGGACACTGACAGGAATGACTAAAAAAGAAACAAACAAACAAACAAACAAACAACATTTATTATCCTTATGTGTTCACTTGTTCTGTAGTTTCTTTTGGATTTTTTTTTAAACTTTTTTTTCCCCTTCCCCTTTCCCTCTGTTGTAGCTGTGGATTTTATTGGTGCTATGAAATTTAATTAAACTTTTGGGTTTTTTAAATTAAATTGCACATTTTTTATGGATATTATAAATCTCTGCTTCTACATTGGCCTTTTGCAGTTCTATTAATTTTTTTTTCTTTTCCTCTTCCTTTTTTCCTTTCTCTTAATTTTATTTTTTAAAAACCTATTAATATTTTNAACTTTTGGGTTTTTTAAATTAAATTGCACATTTTTTATGGATATTATAAATCTCTGCTTCTACATTGGCCTTTTGCAGTTCTATTAATTTTTTTTTCTTTTCCTCTTCCTTTTTTCCTTTCTCTTAATTTTATTTTTTAAAAACCTATTAATATTTTGCTACACTTCTTTCTCCATTTACTTTACCTACTGTTCTTTTCCCCTTGCAGTTAATCTTTAATATGTATAAATCTTCTTTATCTGTCTCAACTTAACTTGGCATATCTATTCTTTCTTTATTTTCCTCTCCATATATTTGTTAGTTTCATTTTCATTGTCTTAATTCCCACTTGGCACCTTGCCTTAGTTCTGTTTTCCAGTTTGTGCTTTAGTTAACTTTGTTCTTAACTAGTAGATGCAGTTTTTGGCTTCCTTTGCCAGGTCAATCTATTGTACTTTATTTTTGTTGGACTGTTTTGATTTTGCTTATGGGTGTATAAGTATATGTGTATATTCCATTAATTTAATTGTTTTTTCTTTGCCTGATTTTGTAACTGTGATTTGTCTGGGGTTCATCTTTGGTTGCTCATTTTTGGGTATTTGTTTTAATCTCATTTAATGCCATAAAAAACTACCTGTGGAACCTTCATTCCTGACAAGAAAACAAGCCTTGAGCCTTTGGAGTAGGAGCTCTGATTCTAAGACTCAAGACTACGAGATAACCAACCCTAGGGAGCATCAAATAGTGAATACTCCCACAAAGGAAATCACTTGAATACAAGACCCGATATCACCCAACCACCGGTTACACCCTGTGCAGGACATCTCAGCCAAACAAAAAACAAAACAAAAATACAAACCCAATCATCAGCAGACAAGACTACTATCTCACTCAGCCTTGCCCATTAGAGGGGAAAAACAAACAAACAAAAAAACTCAGTACAAATCTCACCCTATAAGAAGCTTACTCAAACCACTGGACCCAACCTTAGGCGAGCAGAAACCAAACCACAGAAATGATTCAGCCTTGAAGGCTGGGAAAAGGAGACCTCAAACACAATGCATTAAAAAGAAAGAAAGAAAGAAATGGTAGAGAAATAGTGCAGAAATGAAGGAACAAACTAAAAACACAGAAGTCCAAAGAAATGAAGAAGAAATAGGCAAACTTTCTGGAAAAGAATTTAGAATAATGATAGTAAAGATGATAGAAAACCTTAAAAACATAATGGAGAGAATGGAATATTCAGTTAACAAAAACATAGAAGAATTAAAGAATAAACATAAAAAGACAAACCATACAATTACTGAAATTAAAAATGCTCTATAAGGACACCATAGCAGAATATCTAAGGCAGAATAACAAATCAGTGAGCTGGAAGATAAAATGGTAGAAATAATTTCTGAAGAACATAAAAAAGTAAAAAGAATGAAAAGAACTAATTATAGTCCCAGAGCCAACTGGGACGATATCAAAGGAAGCAACATTTGAGTTACAGGGGTACCAGGAAAAGAAGAGAACAAGAAAGAATATGAGAAAATTTTTGAAAAGATTATAGTCGAAAATTTCCCCAACAAGGAAAAGGAAATCGTCAGTCAAGTCCAAGAGGTGCAAAGAGTCCCATACAGTATAAACTCAAGGAGAAACACACAAAGACACATACTAATCAACCTAACTAATATTAAACATAAAGAAAAAATATTAAAAGAAGCAAGGGTGAAGCAACAAGTAACATACAAGGGAAATCCCATATGTTTAACAGCTGATTGTTCAGCTTAAACTCTGCAGGCCAGAAGAGAATGGCAGGATATATTTAAAATGCTGAAAGGGAAAAGTCTATAAACAAGATTGCTCTATCCAGAAAGGATCTCATTCAAAATTGATGGAGAAAGCAAAAGCTTTTCAGACAAGCAAATTTGAGAGAATTCAGTACCACCAAATTAGCATTACAACAAATGTTAAAGGGGCTTATATAGTCAAGAAATACAAGAGAAGGAAAAAAATCTACAAAATCAAACCCAAAACAATTAAGAAAACATCAAGAACATATATAACAATTATTTTAAATAAAAATGGATTAAATGTCCCAACCAAAAGATAAAGATTGGCTGAATGGATACAAAAACAAGACCCATATATATGCAGTCTAGAAGAATCCCACTTCAGACATAAAGACACATATAGACTGAAAATCAGAGGGTGGAAAAAATATATTCCATGCAAATGAAAAACAAAAGAAAGCTGGAGTAGCAATCCTCATATTAGACAAAATAGACCCTAAAATAAAGATTACAAGAGATAAGGAATGACACTACACAATGATCAATGGATCAATCTGAGAGGAAGACATAGCAAATTGTAAATACCTATGCACCCAAAATAGGAGCACCTCAGAACATAAGACCTACACTAACAGACACAAAAAGAGAAACTGATAGTAACACAATAATAGTAGGAGACTTTAGTACCATATTGACACCAATGGACAGATCATCAAAACAGAAAATTAACAAGGAAACACAAGTCTTAAATGAAACATTTGAAGGGATGGATCTCAGCAATATCTTCAGAACATTCCACCCAAATGCAGAAGAATAAACCTTTTTCTCAAGTGCACATGGAACATTCTCCAGGATAGACCACATCTTGGGTCACAAAACAAACCTCAGTAAGTTTAAGAAAATTGAAATTGTATCAACTGTGTTTTTTGACACAACGTTAGACTAGATATCAACCATGAGGG
>SJYX01015234.1:472560-500030 GCA_006410675.1 Oreotragus oreotragus | reverse complement strand
TTGTTAATTTCCCCTTTCATACTTGTTAGCATTTGTCTTACATATTGTAGTGCTCCTATGTTGGGTGCATGTATATTTATAATTGTTATATCTTCTTCTAGGATTGATCCTTTGATCATTATGTAGTGGCCATCTTTGTCTCCTTTCAAAACCTTTGTTTTAAAGTTTATTTTATCGGATATGAGTATTGCCACTCCTGCTTTCTCTTGGTCTCTATTTGCGTGATATATCTTTTTCCAGCCCTTCACTTTCAGTCTGTATGTGTCCCTTGTTTTGAGGTGGGTTTCTTGTAGGCAGCATATACAGGGGTCTTGTTTTTGTATCCATTCAGCCAGTCTTTGCCTTTTGGTTGGGGCATTCAACCCATTTACGTTTAAGGTAATTATTGATAAGTATGATCCCGTTGCCATTTACTTTATTGTTTTGGGTTTGGGTTTATACACTCTTTTTGTGTTTCCTGTCTAGAGAATATCCTTTAGCATTTGCTGGAGAGCTGGTTTGGTGGTGCTGTATTCTCTCAGCTTTTGCTTGTCTATAAAGCTTCTGATTTCTCCTTCGTATTTGAATGAGATCCTTGCTGGGAACAGTAATCTGGGCTGTAGGTTATTTTCTTTCATCACTTTAAGTATGTCTTGCCATTCCCTCCTGGCCTGAAGAGTTCCTATTGAAAGATCAGCTGTTATCCTTATGGGAATCCCCTTGTGTGTTATTTGTTGTTTTTCACACCATACACAAAGATAAACTCAAAATGAATGAAAGACCTAAATGTACGACGAGAAACTATAAAACTCTTAGACAAAAACAGAGGGAGAACACTGTGACATAAATGAAAACAAGATCCTCTATGATCCACCTCTTAGACTAATGGAAATAAAAATAAAATAAACAAGTGGGACCTGATTAAACTTAAAAGCTTTTGTGTAGCAAAGGAACCTATAAGCAAGGGGAAAAGACAACCCTCAAAATGGGAAAAAATAATAGCAAATGAAACAACTGACAAANTGGCGTGCTGCGATTCATGGGGTCGCAAAGAGTCGGACACGACTGAGCGACTGAACTGAACTGAAGAGACGTAGTTCTAGTTAACATATTGGTATTTTAAAAATAATTATTATAGGTTGTATGTGCGAAGAGCTGACTTATTGGAAAACACCCTGATGCAGGATAAGGAGTCAACAAAAGATGAGATGATTAGATGGCATCATCGACTAATTTGAGCAAACTCCAGGGGACAGTGAAGGACAGGGAAGCCTGGCATGCTGTAGTTCATGGGGTGGCAAGGAGTGGGACACGACTTGGCCACTGAACAACAATATGTGCAAGACATTATACCAGTAAAACTTAGGATTTAGAATGGAGTGCAATTTACTCTCTCCTGGTGTATGATTGTAGGACAGAGGCTATTTCTGTACACAGTTTCTACTTTAGTCATTATACACTGTAAGGAATATGTGATGGCGAGTACGGTACTGCCACCGATAGACTTCTTAGATAGCAGAACGCTGCATGGAAGGAGCTCTGGATGTGCCAGAGTGATCACTCGGAACCAAGAGCTTATTGATGGATCTATGCTTTACCTTTTGGCAAGGCAGAATCAAGCGAGCTCTGAACTTAAGCTGATACCTGCTATTCACCTAATTGCACAATTCGTTTCATCAAGCAAATCTAGTAAGAGAAAACCTGCCCTGAAGAGTCGATGGTTTCCTATAGCTCTAAAACTCTCAAAAGGACCAGTCAAACAACAGCAAAGCGTCTAATATAAGCCTGGGAAATAGAATCAGTTCTATGAAACCTATCTTGTTAAAAAACATTTTTTTGGACAATATTCCAAAATTCCACACGATGGAGTCATTACTCCATGAAGGAAACATTTTTCTTAGTTATCTTTTTATGCTTTCATTCATTTACTCAACTAGTTATTGAGCATCTACTATTGAGTCTACTGTGCTAGGCACTGGGTATATGCAGGGAAATGGTAAGAAATGGTTCCTGCTCTCAAAGAGAAAGAGACTAAAGGAGACAAATATTAAACTAATTGAAAAATTAATTGACAATTTTAAATTGTACTAACACTCAGGACAGAGAAGGCAATGGCATCCACTCCGTACTCTTGCCTGGAAAATCCTATGGTTGGAGGAGCCTGGTAGGCTGCAGTCCATGGGGTCGCTGGGAGTTGGATACCACTGAGTGACTTCACTTTCACTTTTCACTTTCATGCATTAGAAAAGGAAATGGCAACCCACTCCAGTGTTCTTGCCTGGGAATCCCAGGGATGGGGGAGCCTGAGGGGCTGCCGTCTATCGGGGCACAGAGTCAGACACGACTGAGATGACTTAGCAGCAGCAACGCTCAGGAGGAAAAAAAAGAGTACTATTAAATAAAAGGGATCCTAATTTAGATGTTAAATCTGCTGCCAAAGATTCAAGGTGGGAGGAGAAGGGGACAACAGAGGATGAGATGGTTGGATGGCACCACCGACAGGATGGACATGAGTTTGAATAAGCTCCAGGAGTTGGTGATGAACAGGGAAGCCTGGCGTGCTGCAGTCCATGGGGTCACAAAGAGTCAGATATGACTGAGCGACTGAATTAAACTGAATTTAGATGTAGTCATGGAAGATCTTTCTGAGATGCAGTGTAGCATAGGGGTCCAGAGTGTAACTCTGAAGACAGTCAATCTGTGTTTGAAGACTTAGTAGCTGTGTGATCCTTGCTTAACTCCTTGAGCTTCCTTTTCCTCATCTATATGATGAAGATGGGGCTTCCCTGGTGGCTCAGAAGGTAAAGCATCTGCCTGCAATGTGGGAGACCCAGGTTTGATCCCTGGGTTGGGAAGATCCCTTGGAGAAGGGAAAGGCAATCCATTCCAGTACTTTTGCTTGGAAACTCCCATGGATAGAGTCGGACACAACTGAGAGACTTCTTTCTTCACTTTCTTTATTTATGATGGATATAATAAAAATAACAACTATTAATATTTGGTTATTATGAACACTAAGTTAATAGGTATAAAGTGCTTAGAACAGTCCTCACCACATACAAGTACTGTTCAGAGAAAATGATATATAAATGTTCTAATATTGCTCCCAAAATAAATCCAGCACTTTGACATAAAAAGAATAAACAAAAGAAATCTGTCACAAAGCTATTCTATTCTTATTAGGTGAACCATGATCAACTGAGAAAAATAACTTGGAAGAAATTGAAAGGCATGATTTGTGTCATCTTTCTGAAAAGCTTAGAGAATATTTTTAAATTTATATTTTATTTCAAACATTCAACACATATTTCTAAGTTAAAAAACTCTTAGAAAATTCAAGACAGAAGAGACATATGTACATCTATGGTTAATTCATGTTATATAACAGAAATCAAACCAATATTGTAAAGCAATCATCAATCAATTAAAAATAAATATTTTTAAAGCTTTTAGAAAATAGAAAAGAGAAGTTTAGTTCTCAAAAATGTTAAATATTTTGTGTGCTGTTACCCTAATTATTAATGCTAGTTAGTACACCTGAAGTATTTCTCCCCTGTCTTTTAACTGTGTCTGAGCTTGGATTGGCAAACCACTTCAGTATTCTTGCCTTGAGAACTGCATGAACAGTATGAAAAGGCAAAATAATAGGATACTGAACGAGGAACTCCCCAGGTCAGTAGGTGCCCAATATGCTACTGGAGATCAGTGGAGAAATAACTCCAGAAAGAATGAAGGGATGGAGTCAAAGCAAAAACAATAACCAGCTGTGGATGTGACTGGTGATAGAAACAAGGTCCGATGCTGTAAAGAGCAATNTGCCTTGAGAACCCCATGAACAGTAAGAAAAGGCAAAATGATAGGATATCAAAAGAGAATCTCCCCAGGTCGTTAGGTGCCCAATATGCTACTGGAGATCAGTGGAGAAATAACTCCAGAAAGAATGAAGGGATGGAGCCAAAGCAAAAACAATACCCAGTTGTGCATGTGACTGGTGATAGAAGCAAGATCCGATGCTGTAAAGAACAATATTGCATAGGAACCTGGAATGTCAGGTCCATGAATCAAGGCAAATTGGAAGTGGTCAAACAAGAGATGGCAAGGGTGAACGTCGACATTCTAGGAATCAGCGAACTAAAATGGACTGGAATGGGTGAATTTAACTCAGATCACCATTATATCTACTACTACGGGCAGGAATCCCTCAGAAGAAATGGAGTAGCCATCATGGTCAACAAAGGAGTCTGAAATGCAGTACTTGGATGCAATCTCAAAAATAACAGAATGATCTCTGTTTGTCTCCAAGGCAAACCATTCAATATCACAGTAATCCAAGTCTATGCCCCAACCAGGAATGCTGAAGAAGCTGAAGTTGAACGGTTTTATGAAGACCTACAAGACCTTTTAGAACTGACACCCCAAAAAGATGTCCTTTTCATTATAGGGGACTGGAATGCAAAAATAGGAAGTCAAGAAACACCTGGAGTAACAGGCAAATTTGGCCTTGGAATGCGGAATGAAGCAGGGCAAAGACTAATAGAGTTTTGCCAAGAAAATGCACTGGTCTCTCGTTATGAGAGAAATGCAAATCAAAACTACAGTGAGATATCACGTCACACCAGTTAGAATTGCCATAATCAAAAAGTCTACAAACAATAAATGCTGAAAAATGTATGGAGAAATGGTAACACTCTTGCCTGTTGGTGGGAATGTAAATTGATACAGCCACTTTGTAAGATGGTATGGAGATTCCTTAAAAGATGAGGAATAAAATCACCATAAAACTCATAATCCCACTCCTAGGTATAATCCCTGAAGAAATAAAAATTGAAAAACACACATGTATCCCATTGTTCATTGCAGCACTATTTCCAATAACTAGAACATGAAAGCAACCTAGATGTTCATAGAGAGATGAATGGATAAAGAAGTTGTGGTACATATACACAATTAAATATTACTCAGCCATAAAAAGGAAGGCCTTTGAGTCAGTTCTAATGAGGTGGATGAACTTAGAGTCTATTCTACAGGATGAAGTAAGTCAGAAAGAAAGATGAATATCATATTCTGACATAATTATAAGGAATCGAGAAAAATAAATAATTTTTTAAAAATAAAAAATTGCAAAAAAATTAAAAAGAACTATCTTAAATACCTGGAGTCAGTCAGTTGCGTCCGATTTTTGCCACCCCATGGACTCTAGCCTACCAAGCTCCTCTGTCAGTTGCAGAGAAGAACCAATTTTGATTCTATGTTGGAAGTGTTTCTTTGAATAGGTTTTATTGTTTTTGTTATTATAGTCATACATCATGACCCCTCTGCCTTTTAAAGTGTCTTTCTTCAGATATTAGAGAGATAATCTGACCCTACCCATCTATGAAAGTCTGAAAGCAAGAAGAGATTAAGACATCCCTCCCTTTCTTGATGCTTCCTTGATTCCCAGAGATGTTTGAAAAACTGATGGCCCTTTTTACTTCCCCACGTTTCTCTCCATTCTGCCTTTTCTATTTTACTTTCTCACCTCTTCTTTTCCTAGTTTTATAAAATAACCTGACATCCAGACCCTGAGAATAATGGTTGTCTTGAGACATTAGTCTGCTATCTTCTAGGTCTGCCAGCTTTAAGACTAAGTCATATTTCTTGCCTCAACATCTCATTTCTTGGATTCACTGGCTTTTTGTGCAGCGAGCAGAATGAGCTTTACTCAGTAAAATGTTCACAGAATTTTCCAGGCAAGAATACTATGGTGGGAAGCTATTTCCTTCTCCAGGGGATTTTGCTGACCCAGGGGTCAAACCATGGTCTCTTGAATCTCAGGAAGACTTTTTACCATCTAAGCCACCACTTTCAGTTCAATTCAATCTCTCAATCATGTCCTACTCCTTCCGACTCCATGAATCACACCATGCCAGGCCTCTCTGTCCATCACAATTTCCGAAGTTCACTCAGACTCATGTCATCGAGTTTGTGATGTCATCGAGCCATCTCATCCTCTGTCTTCCCCTTCTCCTCCTGCCCCCAATCCCTCCAAGCATCAGGGTCTTTTCCAATGAATCAACTCTTCGGATGAGGTGGTCAAAGTATTGGAGTTTCAGCTTCTACATCAGTCCTTCCAATGAACACCCAGGACTTATTTCCTTTAGGATGGACTGGTTGGAGTTCCTTCCAGTCCAAGATACTCTCAAGAGTCTTCTCCAATACCACAGTTCAAAAGCATCAATTCTTCAGCACTCAGCCTTCTTCACAGTTCAACTCTCACATCTATACTTGACCACTGGAAAAACCATAGCCTTGACTAGATGGAACTTTGTTGGCAAAGTAATGTTTCTGCCTTTCAATATGCAGTCTAGGTTGGTCATAACTTTCCTTCCAAGGAGTAAGCGTCTTTTACTTTCATGGCTGCACTCACCATCTGCAGTGATTTTGGAGCCCCAAAAATAAAGTCTGACGGTGTTTCCACTGTTTCCCCATCTATTTCCCATGAAGTGATGGGACCAGATGCCATGATCTTTGTTTTCTGAATGTTGAGCTTTAAGCCAACTTTTTCGCTCTCCACTTTCACTTTCATCAAGAGGCTTTTTAGTTCCTCTTCACTTTCTGCCATAAGGATGGTGTCATCTGTATATCTAAGGTTATTGATATTTCTCTCGGCAATCTTAATTCCAGCTTGTGCTTCATCCAGCCCAGCAATTCTCATGATTACTCTGCATGTAAGTTAAATAAGCAGGGTGACAATATACAGCCTTGACAATTTCTTTTCCTATTTGGAACCAGTCTGTTGTTCTACATCTAGTTCTAACTGTTGCTTCCTGACCTGCATACAGGTTTCTCAAGAGTCAGGTCAGCTATGAAATTAGTTCAAATACTTCAGGTCTTTAGAATTTTGTTTCCACAAACTTCAGATGTAATGAATGTTTTCTTGTCAATAAAAACTGGAAAAGAATAAGAAAAACAAAATCCTACACTTTCATTTCCTGTCAAAGAACCTACCATTTAGCACAGAACAAAAAAATACACATGTCTCTAAAAATAATGGATTTTAAGGATGTCCTCCAAACAAATGTTAGGATAAAAACACTGATTAATAGAATCTTTCAGGAAAAGCCACTGTTTTCAAATCAAAGTAAGAAAAAAGGGAAGAAAAAAATTCCTTCTCCTATAACTTTCTCCTTTCTCTAGGATGAAAACTTATGAAGAGCAAAGAAGGTAATGCGAATGAGCAGCATTGTTTCTGGCTATGAAGCCACTCCATGGACTGAAAAAGACTGATAAGGCAGTGGCTGACTGTCACAGCAGAGAAGAAAATCACTTGGGAATAGATGGCAGATAATAAAAAGGCAAAAGTTATGACACTTGAATATGAGCCCCTCATTTTGGAAGGTGTCCAATATGCAACTAGGGAAGAGCAGAGGGCAATTATGAATAGCCCCAGAAAGAATGAAGCAGCTGGTCTAAAGCAGAATCTATGCTCAAGTGGTTGTTTCTGGTGGTAAAAGTAAAGTTCAGTACTGTAGAGAACAACATTGCGTAGGGACCTAGAATGTTACGTCCATGAATCAAAGCAAATTGGACGTGGTCAGTTAAGAGACAGCAAGAGTCAACATCAAAATGTTAGAAATCTGTGAAATAAAATGGAAGGGAAGGGACAAATTTAATTTATAGGACCTTTATAGCTACGACTATGGGCAAGAATCCCTTATCCCTCATAGTCAACCAAAGAGTCCAAAATTCAGTACTTGGGTGCAATCTCAAAAACAACACAAAAATCTTGGTTCATTTCCAAGCAAACTATTCAACATTACAGTAATCCAAGTCTATGCCCCAAACACTGATGCTACAGAAGCTGAAGTTGATGATTCTATGAAGAATTACAACACCTTCTAGAACTAAAACCAAAAAAGAAAGAAAGAAAGAAACGCTCTTTTCATCATAGGGGATTGGAATGCAAATTAAGAAGTAAAGAGGTATTGGTCCTTCCAATAAATATTCAGGTTTGACTTCCCTTAGGAGACTGTTTGATCTGCTTTCTGTCCAAGAGACTCTGAAGAGTCTTCCCTAGCAACACAGCTAGAAAGCATCAATTTTTACAGTCCAACTCACATCCATACATGACTACTGGTAAAACCATAGCTTTGACCAGACAGACCTTTGCCATTAAAGTCATGTCTCTGCTTTGTAATATGCTATCTATGTTGGTCATAGTTTTTTTCCAAAGGGCAAATGTCCTTTCAGCCATGAAACATCTAAACGTCCATTTCATGGCTGTAGTCACCATCTGAAGTGATTGTAGAGCTCAAGAAAATAGTCTGTCACTGCTTCCTTTGTTTCCCCATCTATTTGCCATGAAGTGATGGGACCAGATGCCATAATCTTAGTTTTTGAATGTTGAATTTTAACCCAGCTTTTTTCACTCTTCTCCCTCATTTTTATCAAGAGGCTACTCAGTTCCTCTTTACTTTCTTCCATAAGTATGGTGTCTTCTGTGTATCTGAGGTTATTGATATTTCTCCCTAAAATCTTGATTCCAGCTTGTTTTTCATCCAGCCTGGCATTTTACATGATGTACTCTGCATAGAAGTTAAATATGCAGGGTGACAATATACAGCCTTGATGTACTCCTTTCCCAATTTTGAAACAGTTTGTTGTTTCATATCCAGTTCTAACTGTTGCTTCTTGACCTCCATACAGCTTACATAAGCCTCTTATCCTCATCCATTAGAGGGCAGACAGAATGAATACCACAATCACAGAAATGCACACAATAGAGGAAGGAAATTGTTAAAGTCTGACAGAAACAAAGGAGATTTTGAAGAGGTGCCAAGTATATGAATAATTATTCTAAAATGATCTTATGACCCAGATAACCATGAAAGTGTGGTCACTCACCTAGACCTGGACATCCTGGAGTGTAAAGTCAAGTGGGCCTTAGGAAGCTTTACTATGGACAAGACTAGTGGAGGTAACAGAATTCTAGTTGAGCTATTTGAGGAACTAAAACATGATGCTGTTAAAGTGCTTCACTCATTGTGTCATCAAATATGGAAAACTCAGCAGTGGCCACAGGACTGGAAATGGTCAGTTTTCATTTCAACTTCAAAGAGGGACATTAGCAAAGAATGTTTATATTATGGTACAATTGCACTCATTTCACTTACTAGCAAGGTTATGCTGAAAATCTTTCAAGCTAAGTTTCAGCAGTATGTGAACTGAGAGCTTCCAGATGTACAAAATGGGTTCCAAAGAGTAAGAGGAACCAGGGATCAAGTTGCCAACATTCGTTGGATCATGGAGGAAACATGGGAGTTCCAGAAAAAACATCTACTTCTGCTTTACTGACTACTGTAAAGCCCTTGACTGTGTGGGTCACAAGGAACTGTGGAAAATTCTGAGAAAGATAGGAATACCAGACCATCTTGCCTGATTCCTGATAAACCTGTATGCAGTTCAAGAAAAGAATTGGTTCATAAAGTAGGACTGAAGAATTGATGCTTTTAAACTGTGATGTGCTGCAGAAGACTCTTGATAGTGCCTTGAATTTCAAAGAGATCCAAACAGTTAATCTTAAAGGAAATAACCTTGTAACATTCATCAAAGAAGTGTTGCTAAAGCCAAAGCTCCAATAATTTGGCTGCCTGATGCAAAGAGACCATTTTGCTGGAAAAAATTGAAGGCAAAAGAAAAAGAGAGTGCAGAGGAAGAGATAGCACAACTGACAAATGGACGTGAATTTGAGCAAACCCCCGGAGACAGAGGCAGTGGAGCCTGGGATGCTTCAGTCCATTGTGTGGCAAAAAGTTGGATACAACTTAGCAACAATTAAACTTAAGCAAGTTATACTTTTGGGTAAATTACTTTGCTAATTTTAATCTCTAAATTCCACATCTGTTTAGACTTTTGTGACAGTATAAGTGACCATTTTCTTATTCTATTTCTGATCATCATGACAGATGATCAAATAGAACCCTGCTATATACATTTTGGAAAAAAAAAACTTAGTAAATTTTAAAATTTTACCCAAGGTTGAACACTTAGAAGTAAAAGAATAATTCCTAACAGAAAAGTATATTGTGCACATGCATGCACACACACACACACACATATATGTATGTATGTAGGAATAAATATATATATAATAACATATACACATATAATATCTTACTTCTAAGAATACAACATTCAACTGAAAGCATGGTTAATTTAATTCTTCACTTTAATTAATTTAGTTGAAACAGAAAGATAGAAGTTTCAAAAATCAATGGGTGTGAGAACTTAAAAATGTTTTATAATTTTTTAAAGTGCTCTAAACTGAATCAGAAACAAACACAAGAGACAACATAAACAAGAGTTAACTATGAGTTTGACTCTTCTAGGCAAAATATAAAATATAAACTTTAGGAGACAATGATTTCAGTTTTGTTCATTGATGTATCTCAAAGAATGCCTGGCACATAATTGTTCCTAATTAAATATATTTTGTGATTTTCACAGGTAGTTAAATTTTAGTTAAATTCTTATGTTGTAGGATACTACATTCAGACACTGGACTAGCCTGGAGTAAGAGGCAAACTGGGAGTCTTTCACTGAAAAAAGGATGGCTAAACAGTGGTGAATGTACAGCACAAAGTAGATACACAGAAGATAAAAACAAGAGATTCAGAGTCTGGATTTGGTATACTGGATTTAGTAGATTGCAAGAACATGCTTCTGGAGATAAGAGGGGGAAATAATGGAGGAAGGAAGAAAATAAATATTAAATACTATGCACTGTTCAAGGGTTTACAATGAATAACAGGCAAGCCAATAATAATAATAAAAAGTATAATAACATGCTAGAAAGGATACTGCACTGTGTGAGGACACAGGAAGACACACCAGATCTCTCTCTGGCCATTAGGGACAGCATGTGTCTAAGAATGGGCTTCCCAGGAGGCACAGTGGTAAAAAATCCACCTGCAAATGCAAGAGATGAAAGATACGCAGGTTTTATCCCTGGGTTGAGAAGATGTCTAGAGTAGGAAATGATAACACACTCCAGAAATCTTGTCTGGAAAATTCCATGGACAAAGGAGCCTGGAGGCTACAGTCCAAGGGGTTGCAAAGAATTGGACATGACTGAACGACTGACCACAGCACAGAATTCACAATCTTTAGGAATATTTACATTTTCTCTTTTAAATTCTGCAAAGTTTAAAAATTTGCTTTACAATTAAATATTAAAAAAAAAAGTCTTTTCATAAAAGTCAAAAACACTGATTAAGTCTTCTCAGTAGTTAATTTTAGAAATCTTAAAACTCAACAATGTTTTAGTCTTCCCTTGGCTAGATGTCATTTGCCAGTTTGCTGATAAACATATTTATCAGAGGCAAGAATGGAGTGAATGTAAGAATTATTTTCATAACATGCACAAATATTTGTCTGCAAAGGACTAAATAGCAGACATTAATATTTGTTATATTTTCACTCCTTTTTTCTGAACTTTGATTTGATTTCACTCTATTTTATTTAGTTATGACTTTTAATTACTGGGGTAGTGACAATATTAAAAAATACGATCTACTAATATTAATAACATAATGTTGTATAGTACCTACAAGATGGCAGAGTACAAGGATGTGCGCTCATCTTCTCCTGTGACAACTCCAAAATTACAAATCACTGCTGAACAACCGTCAACAGAAGAATGTTGAATCCCACCAAAAAAAAAAAGATATCCCATGTCCAAGGGATAAGGAAGAGCCCAGCAAGATGATAGGAGGGGTGAAATCGCATTTAGAATCAAACCTCATATCTGTCAGAGATGCTTGGAGGGCTCAAACAAAACCTTGTGTGCACCAAGACACAAAGACACCACAAAGACTGAGTCAGACCTGCCTCTGAGCTTTTGAGTGCCTCCTGCAGAGATATGGGTCAGCAGTGGCCTGCCGTAGGGGCAGGTGCTCTGGCTACAGCAGACCTGTGTCACACAATGTGTGGCATAAGACCTCTTGGAGGAGGTTGTCATTAACCCCACGATAGAGGCACTGAGCAGATGACCCAAAAACTTCAGAACAATTATACCAAATAAATTCTCACACTGCTAAGAAAGTTCTAGGGCCCACCATGATTTCCCAACATAGGGATCTGGCAACTGGACTGAGAACCATCAGGGAATTTGACTTTGAAGGCCAGTGGGATTTGATTACAGAACTTATACAGGACTGGTGAAGCAGACTCTTGGAGGGCACAAATAAAACCTTGTGCACACCAGGACCCAGGAAAAAAGAGCAGTGATCCCACAAGAGACTTGCCCAGGCTTGCCCAGGAGTCTCTGGTAGTCCTGTGTGTTGGCAGTGGCCTGCTGCAGGGTCAGGGGCACTGAGTGTGGCAGTGTGTACATGGGACCTTTTGAAGGATGTTGCCATTCCTTCATTCCCTTACCATAAATTTGATTCAGGTCAAACAACAGGGAGGGAATACAGTCCAGCTCATCAACAGAAAATTGGATTAAAGATTTACAGAGCATGGCCTCCTCCATCAGAATAATACCAAGTTTCCCTCTCAGTCTCTCACACTAGAAAGCTTCCATAAGCCTGTTATCCTTATCCTGCAGAAGGCAGACAGAATGAAAACCACAGTCACAGTAAACTAATCAAACTGATCACATGGCCTTGTCTAACATAATGAAATTATGAGCCATGCCATGTGGGGTCACCCAACAGATGGGTCATGGTGGAGAATTCTGACAACACTTAGTCCACTGGAGAAGGGAATGGCAAACCACTTCAGTATTCTTGCCTTGAGAACCCCATGAACAGCATGGAAAGGTAAAAAGATAGGACACTGAAAGATCAACTCCAAAGGTCTGTAGATGCCCAATATACTATTGGAGAAAAGTGGAGAAATAACTCCAGAAAGAATGAAGAGATGAAATCAAAACAAAAACAACAGCCAGTTGTGGATGTGACTGGTGATAGAAGCAAAATCCAATGCTAAAAAGAGCAAATATTGCATAGGAACCTGGAATGTTAAGTTTATGAATCAATGTAAATTGGTCAAACAGGAGATGACAAGAGTGAACACTGACATATTAGGAATCAGCGAACTGAAATGCATGGGAATGGGTGAATTTAATTCAGGCGACCATTGTATCTACAACTTTGGGCAAGAATCCCTTAGAAGAAATGGAGTAGCCTTCATAGCCAACAATCTGAAATGCAGTATTTGGGAGTAATCTCAAAAAGGGCAGAATTACCACAGTTCGTTTCCAAGGCAAATCACTCAATACCTTAGTAATCCAAGTCTATGCCCCAACCAGTAATGCTGAAGAAACTGAAGTTGAATAGTTCTATGAAGACCTTCGAGAACTAACACCCAAAAAAGATGTCCTTTTCATTATAGGGGACTGAAGTGCCAAAGTAGGAAGTCAAGTTATACCTGGAGTAATAGGAAAATTTGGCCTTGGGTTACAGCATGAAGCAGGACAAAGGCTAACAGAGTTTTGCCAAGAGAACTCACTGGTCATAACAAACACCCTCTTCCAATAACATGAGAGAAGACTCTACACATGGACATCACCAGAGGGTCAATACCGAAATCAGATTGATTATGTTTTTTGTAGTCAAAAATGGAGAAACTCTGTGTGAACTGAAGTGAAAGTCACTCAGTCATGTCTGATTTTTTGTGACCCCATGAACTATACAATCCATGGAATTCTCCAGGCCAGAATACTGGAGTGGGTATCTATTCCCTTCTCCAGGGGATCTTCCCAATCCAGGGATCAAACTCAGGTCTCCCTCATTGCAGGCAGATTCTTTACTAGCTGAGCCAACAGGCAAGCTCTATATAGTCAGTGTAAATAAGACAGGGAGCTGACTATGGCTCAGATCATGACCACCTTATGCAAAATTCAGAGTTAAATTAAAGAAAGTAGGAAAAAACACTAGATCATTCAGTGATGACCTAAATCAAATCCCTTATGATTATACATGAAAGTGACAAATTGATTCAAGGGATTAAATCTGATAGAGAGAGTGCCTGATGAACTATGGATGAGGTTCATGACATTGTACAGGAGGCAGTGATCAAGACAATCACAAGAAAAAGAAATGCAAAAAGGCAAAATGATTGTCAGAGGAAGCCTTACAAATACCTGAGAAAAGAAGAGAAGTTAAAAACAAAAGTAAAGGAAAGATATATCTATCTGAATACAGAGTTGCAAACAATAGCAAGGAGAGATTGAAAGCCTTCCTCAGTGATCAATGCAAAGAAATTAAGGAAAACAATAGAATGGAAAGACTAGCAATCTCTTCAAGGAAATTAGAGATACCAAGGGAGAATTTCATGCAAAGATGTGGATAATAAAGGACAAAAATGATATGGACATAACAGAAGCAGATATATTAAGAAGAGATGGCAAGAATACACAGAACTATAGAAAAAAGATCTTCATGACCCAGATAACCACTAAGGTGTGATCACTCACCTAGAGTCAGACATCTTGGAATGTGAAGTCAAGTTGGCCTTAGGAAGCATTAATACAAACAAAGCTACTGGATGTGATGGAATTCCAGTTAAGCTATTTCAAGTGCTAAAAGATGATGCTGTGAAAGTGTTTCATTCAATATGCCAGCAATTTTGGAAAACACAGCAGTGGTCACACGACTGAAAAATATCAGTTTTCATTCCAATCCCAAAGAAAGGCAATGTCAAATAATGTTCAAACTACCACACAATTGCACTCATCTCACACAATAGTAAAGTAATGCTCAAAATTCTCCAAGGAAGGATTCAACTGTATGTGAACCATGAACTTCCAGATGTTCAAGCTGGATTTACAAAAGGCAGAGGAACCAAAAATCAAACTGGCAACATCCTTTGGGTCATTGAAAAAGCAAGAGAGTTCCAGAATAATGTTTACTTCCCCTTTATTGACTATACCAAATTCCTTGACTCTTTGGATCAAAACAAATGATGGAAAATTCTTAAAGATATGGGAATACCAGAACACCTTACCTTCCCCCTGAGAAATCTGTATGCAGATCAAGAAGCAACAGTTACAACCAGACATGGCAAAAGAGACTGGTTCCAAATTGGAAAGAGAATACATCAAAGCTGTATATTATCACCCTGCTTATCTAACTTATTTGCAGGGTACATCATGCAAAATATCAGACTGGATGAAGCACAAGCTGCAATCAAGAGTGCCAGGAGAAATATCAATAACCTCAGATATGCAGATGATACCATCATTATGGAAGAAAGTGAAGAGGAATGGAAGAGGCTCTTGATGAAAGTGAAAGAGGAGGTTGAAAAAGTTGACCTAAAAGTGAACATTCAGAAAACTGAGATCATGGTATCTGGTCCCATCATTCCATGGCAAATAGATGAGGAAACATGGAAATAGCGGGATACTTTATTTTCTTGGGCTCCAAAGTCACTGCAGATGGTGAATGCCATGAAATTAAAAGATGCTTGCTCCTTGGAAGAAAAGCTATGAGCAATCTAGATAGCATAATAAATAGCAGAGAGATTGCTTTAGAAACAAAGTCTGTCTAATCAAAGTTATAGTTTTTCCAGTAGTCCTAAATGGGTGTGAGAGTTTGAGCATAAAAATGTTGAGCGCCAAAGAATTGATGCTTTTCAACTGTAGTGTTGAAGACACTGGATAGTCCCTTCAGACAATGAGGAGATACAACCAGTCAATCCTAAAGGAAATTAGTCCTTAATATTCATTGGAAGGACTGATGCTGGAGTTGAAACTCCAATACTTTGTCCACCTGATGCGAAGAACTGACTCATTGGAAAAGATTCTGATGTTGGGAAAGATTGAATGCAGGAGGAAAAGGGGACTATAGACGATGAAATGGTTGGATGGCATCAGACTCAATGTACATGAGTTTGAGCAAGCTCCGGGACCTGGTGATGCACAGGGAAGCCTGGTGTGATGCAGTCTATGGGGTCGCAAAGAGCAGAATACAACTGAGTGACTGATCTGACTGTAGTGGTATAGATATAGTTGAAGCGTTCAACTCCCTTCCTTTGGTGAAGTCTCTGAAAACTGATGACTTAGTGGCAAAGGCTGTGAATATAGAATCTAATATATATTTTCTCCCAATAAGTACAGTGTATGCCAAAAAGGCTGAAATATGCTTTCACATGTTTCACATCCATTCATGTTTAGCAATGAAGCGTCTGTCTACAATGCGGGAGACCTGGGTTCGATCCCTGGGTCGGGAAGATCCCTTGGAGAAGGAAATGGCAATCCACTCCAGTATTATTGCTTGGAAAAACCTATGGACAGAGGAGCTTGGTAGGCTACAGTCCATGGGGTCGCAAAGAGTTGGACACGACTGAGCAACTTCACACACAATGCTCANTCTGTCTACAATGCGGGAGACCTGGGTTCGATCCCTGGGTCGGGAAGATCCCTTGGAGAAGGAAATGGCAATCCACTCCAGTATTATTGCTTGGAAAAACCTATGGACAGAGGAGCTTGGTAGGCTACAGTCCATGGGGTCGCAAAGAGTTGGACACGACTGAGCAACTTCACACACAATGCTCAAAACTGCAACATTTAGCTGAAATAAAAAAATACTACAATTATCTTATATTTCAGTTGGTAAGTAATGTGTCTGCTATGCAGGGGATCTGGGTTTGATTCCTGGGTCAGCAAGATCCCCTGGAGAAGAAAATGGCAACCCACTCCAGTAGTATTGCATGAAGAATCCCCATGAACAGAGAAGCCTGGTGGGCTACAGTCCATGTGGTTGCAAAGAATCAGACATGAATTAGTGACTATATCAAACCAAAATTAATTTAATAATTTTTGAAAAATAATGTTTATTAATCCCTAAAGGAAAAAATACTCAACTTATATGTTATTTATTTCATCATTGTAGTTTTGAGTGATTACAATTCAGAATTCCATCTCTCTCTCAGATATCCAAATATCTTCCTTATCTAAAGCTGAACTAATGAGTTACTAAAAGGTTATGTAAAAACATAGTTAAACAAGTGACTATTTTGAGTCTAGCTCTAGTTAAATGGGTATAAGTTCATTCTTTGATTTGGGTTTCTAATGGAACATGTTAAGATGGATTTTTTTTTTTCCCCAGTTGGTTTTATGAGTGATTTACATTTGAACACAGTACTACTTTCCAATCAAAGGGATAGATCTACAGAAGTTTGAAGGAATAGCAAATATTTGATTGACATTTAATTTGCCCAAGTTCATATCATATTTCTTTAATAGCACTGGGTGTTTGGAGATGAGAGATACCATTAGAGTCTTTGTGTATGCAATGATGTTTAAAAAATCACTCAATAAATACTAGCCTAAAAAAGTTAATGTGATTGCATATGCAATATTTCTATTGTAGATCTAATCCATGTAATGTACTTAAGTAAATGATGGCTATTATCCTGTTTCTCATCATCATCTTTGCCATCATCAACATCACAACAACATCAAACTTATACAATCCCTACATTCTGTACATCTTAGGAAATGTATATTTCAAATAGATCGGCACCATGGGGTTAACTTGTAACTCAGTTTTTGTTGGTTTTAGATACTCTCTTAATGGTTTTAGAACTTAGAAATATGCTTTTGTATATATATTATTTAATACTGTGTGACAGCATTTTAAAATAGGCTTCAGTAAGATTATTCATTTAATCATCAAAATATTCCTATGACATTACTACTATCCTTATCTTTATTTTATAGGCAGGAAAACTGAGATTTAATTATTTAAAACTAACTTTTAATTAAGCTAAATGAGAAATTATTCAGACTCAATAGATTTTACATATGATTTTCATAAGAAATTTAATTTCTCCTCTTGGATAAATATACTATTTTTTTTTTCTAAGAAATTCCTTATTCTGTCTTGTTCTTGTTCCTGACTGTCTTATTCTTATTTCTTCCCTTTTATTTTCTGTATTTAAACAACACAATCTGGAAACACACACACACACATATATATATATACATTTTTTTTCTTGATTACTCAATCTTGTCACCTCCAGCAGACACACATTAGTTAGTCTAACTTGGCTGTTGTAACTTAATTATTTATAAAAATCTATATCAAGGCATCATACCTGCATGCACTTACCAGCATGCTAGTCTTAAACTAATGAACTATCTCATTAACTAGCTAAAAATTAGCTAATCAACCATATAGCTAGAAAAATAAAAACTTTCAACAAGGTGTAGGTGATTTTTCCTTTCATCTTTTTTCTTAGCACGATAATTATTTTCTTCTGAGTCAGTACAAACTGTAGGAAGCACTTGATCTTGTTTATTCTCCTTGGAGTTCTATTATCTTCTTTTTTGATATTCACTCTCTGCCCTCGACTACTCAGTGAAGTACTAACACAAAGGGAAGACAAGGTTTACCCAAGAAAAGCATCCATTTATTTTCTATTTCAAAACTTTAAGAAGTCCTTAACATTAAGAAAAATTGATACAACATAATCAGTTATTTGTATGTAGGAGAATGGTATTATAACAAGGATTCCTTCCCTATATGAGTGAACAAATACAGAAGCACACACAAACACACATACACAGAGACTATACAGCATCATAAAAAGCCATTTCTGAGTAATCTCCAAGTAAACTTCAGGTCCTTATGACAGTTTCAAATAAAAACTGAATATAAAAGGCACATAGAGAAAGAACACAAAAAAGACTGATGGAAAATTAATTAACCCACATAATTTAAATATTTTATCTTGAAGTTATATCAATTCTTTAGTAACTTTGTCCTTATTGAATATAAGTGGTATCTGAGATGTGATTATTTAAAAATCCCTAGAAAAGTCACTTGGAGTGATCTCCACTGGGCAAGAAAATATATATCCATGGTAGGTGGTTGAATATTTTCAAAATTTTGAGATAGAGCATGCATATATCTTTTTACTTAAAATACATACATATTTCTGTTATTTAAGCAACTTGAAAACAGAGGTTGTAAAAATGTCGTAAATATGTATACTATCATGTAAGAAATGAATTGCCAGTCTATGTTCAATGCAGGATGCAGGATGCTTGGGGCTGGTGTATGGGGATGATCTGGAGGGAAGATGTGGGGTGGGAGGTGGGAGGGGCGTTCATGTTTGAGAGTTCGTGTAAAAAAATAAATAAATACAAAAAAAAGAAAAATAAATAAATAAAAAACCCATTGAACCCAAATAAAAGATAAGCAATTCACCAATCTTTTCTTGATAAAATTTTATCTCGCTCTTGAACATATGTATACAAATTGTATCNAGATGTGGGGTGGGAGGTGGGAGGGGGGTTCATGTTTGGGAGTTCATGTAAAAAAATAAATAAATACAAAAAAAAAAATAAGATTCATGTTTATCCCTGATCCTTTCATTTTTGAATCTTTATTTTAGGAATGTCCCTTTAATGTTAATATCCCTATTCAGTCCCTACTCTTGCCTAACTCTGTTAAGAGTAAACCTATCAGAATCTGTTAATTTCTATTCAGGCAAAAGTGACTGATTCACTTACACAGAGCTAATTTAGCCACATATGTACTGCAGACTGGTCAAATATTAAAGCTGAGCCCAAAGTGTGACTTGTTTATTTACAATTTTAAAATTTTAAATGGGGTATAGTTGATTTACAGTATTGTGTTAGTTTCAGGAGGATACCGGGGAAGGCAATGGCACCCCACCCAGTACTCTTGCCTGGAAAATCCAATGGACGGAGTAGCCTGGTGGGCTGCCGTCTATGGGGTCACACAGGGTCAGACACGACTGAAGTGACTTAGCAGCAGCAGCAGCAGGAGGGTACAGTAAAGTGAATCGGTTATACATGTACATATACCTACTCTTTCTTAGATTCTTTTACCATACAGATCATTCCAGAGTTTTGAGAAGAGTTCCTATGCAGTACAGTAGGTCCGTATTAGTTATCCATTTTATATACAGTAGTGAATATATGTTCATCCCAATCTTCCAATTTATCACTCTCCGACCTTAGCCCGTGGTTACCACAACTCTCTTTTCTACACCTGTGGCTGTATTTCTGTTTTGTAAATAAGTTCATGCATACCATGTCTTTAGATTCCACATATAAGCAATAATCATATGATATTTGTCTACCTCTATATGACTGACTTCTTTCTGTGTGACAATGTAAGATCTTTTTTTTAAAAAAATGCAGTTTCTGTCAGCAACCGAACATGAACTCAGTTAAGAAAAATAATGGCAACTCAAATACAAGGGAAAGTTAAGTATAAACTTGCTAAAGACTGGAGCATTGGGGTTGCCATGGAAATCAAGTTACACTCCTTTTCTGAAAGGTCAGAAAAGTCATGAGATCAAGAGAGATTAAAACACTGCCTTTCTTTAGGTGCAAGGGGAAAATGCAAGTAAAATGCTTCTCCTGTCAGAGGTAGCAGAAAGCTGCTCTAAAAAAAAGGGGGGAGGGGTTAGCTGAGGTGTAAGTATAAGAACTAATTATGCATAGCTATAGCATAAGGACTAGACCAGAAGCTGCTGATAAGAACTTGAAAGCCTTTCTGCAAAGATGGGCAAATCTTCAAAGTTAAAGAATAATTGTGCTTTGGTTACAACCTCCTGAAGCCCTACTGCACAAAAGTTAGTTGCTAGAGAGGTTGGAATTTGGAATGGAAAGTTCTGGGCTGACTACATGAGAGGGATTCTGTCACATGACTTGCTGATACTGAAGTAAAGGAGAGAGAATAAGATCATAGTGAAGGTGAACTAGACCAATTAGAAACTAAGTGTTCCATTTGATGTGTTGAAAAACTTTCACTTGAAGGTTGTACTCTTTTGGTATCAATTATGATTTACTTGTGCAAATAATAGAGCAATATTTTGGCAATAAAATTGAACTCTCCTTAAACATAATTATAACAATTTTATTTTGTTACTTTAAAAATTTTTATGGAAATTTGAAAGATTACTTTCACCCAAAATTATTGAAAAATATTGGCTATATTCCCCATGTTGTAACATAAATCTTTGAGCCTATCTTATACCCAATAGTTTTTACCTCCCTCTCCCCTACTACTGTATTACCTCCCCTCAACTAGTAACCACTAGTTTTTTTTTTAATCTATATATGTGTTTTCTTCATTTTTCTTTTCTGTTATAATCACTAGTTTGTGATTTTTTTAGACCATATAATTACACTCATTTCACGTATTATAAGGTTATACTCAACATCCTTCAAGCTAGTATTCAGCAGTATGTGAATTAAAAATTTTCAGGTGTACAAGCTGGGTTTAGGAAAAGCAGAGGGACCAGAGATCAAATTGCCAATATTTTTTGGATCATGAAAAATCAAAGGAATTCCAGAAAAACATCTATTTCTTCACTGACTACACTAAAGCCTTTGACTGTGTGGATCACAGCAAACTGTTGAAAATTCTTAAAGAGATGGGAATACCAGATCACCTAACCTGTCTCCTGAGAGACCTATATGCAGGTAAAGAAGCAATAGTTAGAACCAAGCATGGAACAACTGACTGGTTTAGAACTGACAAAGTAGTATGTCAAGGCTATATATTGTCATCCTGTTTATTTAACTACTATGCGGAGTATATAAGGACTCTGCTCTCGCCGTGGCTGACTCTCTGGGATCAGAGACGTGAGGCTGTGCATGGGGATGAGTTGTCTTCAGTTTTGTTCACTTTGTCAAACTACATGTGCAGTATTTGATATTTATTTTTAAAAATTAGGTCATAAAAATTGCTGTGCCTTTCAGGTTTTTCTCCAGGTATATTATCAGAATTCTATATTTCTCTCCCTTTTCAAGTGGAAATCCTAGCATTTTACTATTGCCTCATGACCAACTAACACTTGCCAGATCCTTCACAGAAACCGTGGCTTAAAAGCTGTGACAAACCAATTGTAGAGCAGGCCATCACTTCTGGCTCTCTGCTAAGACCCGTTCCAGTTGCACGTATATGTCAAAATGATTGCTTATATCTACATAGGCTCTGAAATAAGCAAGGGAAATAAATGAAACTAGTGATGGAAGTGTCTTTTTTATCAATATGACTACCTACCATTTCAGTATTTTTGTAATATTTATTTCAACTTTTCTTAGATTCTACACTGCCATCCAGTACTCTTGCCTGGAAACTCCCGAGGACAGAGGAGCCTGGAAGGCTGCCGTCCATGGGGTCGCTGAGTCAGACACGACTGAGCGACTTCACTTTCACTTTTCACTTTCATGCATTGGAGAAGGAAATGGCAACCCACTCCAGTGTTCTTGCCTGGAGAATCCCAGGGATGGCGGAGCCCAGTGGGCTGCCGTCTGTGGGGTCGCACAGAGTCGGACACGACTGAAGCGACTTAGCAGCAGCAGCAGCAGCATGAGGAGTATATCATGATAAATGCTGGGCTGGGTGAATGACATGCTGGAATCAAGATTACCAGGAGAAATATTCAGATGATACCACTCTAATAATCATATGAGTTTTGATATGAAGACGAACTAAAGAGCCTCTTGATGAGGGGAGAAAAGGAGACAGCTCTTGAGTCTCTTAGACAGAAAGGAGATCAAATCAGCCGTGCTTATAGGAAATCAACACTGAATATTCATTAGAAGGACTGATGCCGAATCTGAAGCTCCAATACTTTGGTCATTTCCTTCTACAGGGGATCTTCACTGCCCAGCGATTGAACTCATATCTCCTGTATTGTCAGCTGGATTCTTTACTGCTGAGCCAATGGAATGTCCCAGTCTTGTCCATAGAAGAGAGCAAAAATTTTCAATTGACTCCTTAAATGTTTTTCAAGCTTTTTTTTTTTTTGGTACCCATTTATTTTGCCAATTTTGGTCTAGCTTTATTGCCAGAATATCATTGCTGCAATAGTTTCAATTTTATTTTTCAGCTTTGACAGTCGTCTCATACTCTTTTTGTTCAATATACATGCCATTGCCTTATCTATCTTTAAAAAACTCAGGACAGCTTATGTGAATGAAAAACTTTTGTTATTTTTTCTATTATATACTAGATTCATAAATTCTTCATGTAGTGTCAAAGATCTTTAAATCTGGCCACTGTTAACCTTTAGATTCTAGCCTCTCTCTGTTCTTTCACATGCAACACATAGAAGGATATTTTTTTCTGTTATAACTCTCTGATAGATTCTACATTTTTACTCTTTCATAAATTTGTTGATATTTCTTCTTTCTCTTAGAATGTCTTCCATCTAACTTTCATTCTCAGTCCAATCTAGTCCACTTTAAAACTTTTCTGATTATATATAAATCAATTTCCATACTTCTTTCTTTTATGTAATTAAAAGCTATTGTCCAACAAGTATGTTTTATTTTCTCTCCACATTTGCTGTAGTGACTGCTACTCTTCTATCAGGTTGAAATATATCAAAGTATTGAATCTTCAGTGTTGACCTTTAAAATGGCAAGCCCATATGATTTTACATTATGTTTTCATGCTATTACAGAGCCAGTTTGGCAGTGATTTGAAACCAGGGGCTAAGTCTGGTAAGTTTGAATATATTTTTTTAAAGTTTACATTTTAAGCTTAGAGCTTTGACTGAGAATCTCACTTTAATGAAGTGACCTCCATTTCTGAAGTCACATCCATTTCTGAAAAATAGGCTGCAGCCAGTGGGTATTTTTAAGTTTTATTTCAGTTTATGGGTATGTGAAGAATTTTTCTGTCTTTCTTCCCTTCTTCCTTCCCCTCTCCCTCCCTCTCTCCTAGCCTCTCTCTTTCCTTCCTTCCTTCTCTCTCTCACTCCCTCTATTTTTACAACTAGGATTTTTGTGGCAAAACCAAAGACTCAAAGGAATCTAAGTGGCAGGTAATTGATAAATAGATGTGCTACCTGATCATAAATGCTATCATCAAGACATACCAGGAATACTGTTTTTCTGTAGTCAGATCAGTCATATAAACAAAAGGAATGAATGAAAATAGTTGTTCAAGATTCCAATTCTTTACATGACTTATGGGAAATAAGGCATACATCAAATATTGAGTAATCTTTTTAATGAAACTAACGTAGAATTTTTTTTTTTTAGAAAAGTACACTTTCTTTATGAGAACATCTGTCAATTTACTATTTTCTATTGAGGACTTTTAGAACTTACACAGGACACAGGAAATAGACTCTTGGAGGACAAAAACAGAACCTTGTACACACCAGGACACAGGACAAAGGAGCAGTGACCCCACAAAAGACTGACCAGACTTGCCTGTGAGTGTTCAGGAGTCTCCGGTAGAAGCATGGGTCAGCGGTGGCCTGCTGCAGGGTTGGGGACATTGAGTGTAACACTACCTGCAAGGGAGCTTTTGAAGGAGGTCCCCAATATCTTCATTACCTCCACCATAGTTTGGCCCCAGGTAAATAAAAGGAAGGAAACACAGCCCCAACCGTCAAAATAAAATTGGATTAAAGATTTACTGAACATGGCCCCACTCATAAGAGCAAGACACAGTTTTCCCCTCAGTCAATCTCTCCCATCCGGAAGCTTCCAAAAGCCTCTTATCCTTTTCCATCAGAGGGCAGACAGACTGAAAACAACAATCAAAGAAAACTAACCAATCTGATCACATGGGCCACAGCCTTGTCTAACTCAATGAAACTATGAGGCATGCCATGTAGGGCTACCCAAGACAGATGGGTCATGGTAGAGAGTTCTGACAAAACGTGGTCCACTGGAGAAAGGAATGGCAAACCACTTCAGTGTTCTTGCCTTGAGAACCCCATGAACAGTATGAAAGGCAAAAAGATAAGACATTGAAAAATGAACTCCCCAGGTCAGTAGGTGCTCAATATGCTACTGGAGATCAGTGGAGAAANGTCCACTGGAGAAAGGAATGGCAAACCACTTCAGTGTTCTTGCCTTGAGAACCCCATGAACAGTATGAAAGGCAAAAAGATAAGACATTGAAAAATGAACTCCCCAGGTCAGTAGGTGCTCAATATGCTACTGGAGATCAGTGGAGAAATAATCCCAGAAAGACTGAAGAGATGAAGCCAAGGCAAAAACAACACCCAGTTGTGCATTTGACTGGTGATGTAAGTAAAGTCCAATTCTTTCAAGAGTAATATTGCATAGAAACCTGGAATATTAGTTCCATGAATCAAGGTAAATTAGAAGTGATCAAACAGGAAATGGCGAGTGAAGATAAACATTTTAGGAATCAGTGAACTAAAATGGACTGGAATAGGTGAATTTAACTTAGATGATCATCATATATACTACTGTGGGCAAGAATTCCTTAAAAGAAATGGAGTAGCCATCATACTCAACAAGAGTCTGAAATGCAATCTCAAAAATGACACAATGATCTCTGTTCTTCTCCAAGGCAAACCATTCAATTACACGACAATCCAAGTCTATGCCCCAAACAGTAATGTTGAAGAAGCTCAAATTGAACGGTTCTATGAAGACCTACAAGACCTTCTAGAACTAACACAAAAAAGATGTTCTTTTCATTATAGGGGACTGGAATCCAAAAGTAGGAAGTCAAGAGATATCTGGAGTAACAAGCAAATTTGGCCTTGGAGTAAAGAATGGAAGAGGCCAAAGTCTAATACAGTTTTGTCAAGAGAACAAACTGTTCATAGAAAACACCCTCTTCCAACAGCACAAGAGAAGAAGACTCTACACATGGACATCACCAGATGGTCAATACAAAAATCAGATTATTATATTCTTTGCAGCCAAAGATTGAAAAGCTATAAACAGCAAAACAAGACCCAGAGCAAACTGTGCCTCAGATCATGAACTCCTTATTGCCAAATTCAGATTTACATCAAACAAATTAAATAAAACCAGTAGATCATTCAGGTATGACCTAAATCAAATTTCTTACGATTATACAGTGTAAGTGAGAAATAGATTCAGTGGATTAGATCTGATAGACAGAGTGCCTGAAGAACTATGGATGGAAGTTTGTGACACTGTTCAGGAGGCAGGGATTGAGACCATCTTCAAGAAAAAAAGAAATGCAAAAAGGCAAAATAGTTGTTTAAGGAGCTCTGAAGAGAAGAAAAAGGCAAAAGAGAAAAAGAAAGATACATTCATTTGAATCAAGATTTCCACATAATGGCAAGGATATAAGAAAGCTTTCCTCAATGATCAATGCAAATAAATGGAGGAAAACAATAGAATGGGAAAACTAGAGATCTCTTCAAGAAAATTAGAGATACCAAGGAAATATTTCATGCAAAGATGGGCACAATAAAGGACATAAGTGGTATGGACCTAACAGAAGCAGAAACAATTAAGAAGAGGTGGCAAGAATACAGAGAAGAATTATACAAAAAATACCTTCCCGACCAAGACAATCGTGATGGTATGATCACTCACCTAGAGCCAGACATCCTGGATTGTGAAGTCAAGGGGGGTCTAAGGAAGCATCACTATGACAAAGCTAGTGGAGATCATGGAATTCCAGGTGAGCTATTTCAAATGCCAAAGTATGATGCTGTGAAAGTGTTGCACTTAATATACCAGCAAATTTGGAAAACTCAGCAGTGGCCACAGGACTGGAAAAGGCCAGTTTTCATTCCAATCCCAAAGAAAGGCAAAGCCAAAGAATGCTCAAACTACCACACAATTCCACTAATCTATCATGCTAGTAAAATAATGTTCAAAATTCTCCAAGCCAGGCTTTAACAGTATGTGAACCATGAACTTCAGGATGTTGAAGCTGGATTTAGAAAAGGCAGAGGAACCAGAGATCAAATTGCCAACATCTGCTGGTTCCTAGAAAAAGCAAGAGAGTTCCAAGAAAACATCTACTCCTGCTTCATTGACTATGCCAAAGCTTTTGACTGTATGGATCACTACCCCAATGTTCATCGCAGCACTGTTTATAATAGCCAGGACATGGAAGCAACCTAGATGTCCATCAGCAGATGAATGGATAAGAAAGCTGTGGTACATATACACAATGGAGTATTACTCAGCCATTAAACAAATACATTTGAATCAGTTCTAATGAGGTGGATGAAACTGGAGCCTATTATACAGAGTGAAGTAAGCCAGAAAGAAAAACACCAAAATGGAAAATTCTTAACGAGATCTTAACGAGATCAGACCACTTGTGCTGCCTCTTGAGAAATCTGTGCACCGGTCAGGAAGGAACAGTTTGACCTGAATATGGAACAACAAACTAGTTTCAAATTGGGAAAGGAGTATGTCAAGGCTCTATATTGTCACCCTGCTTATTTAACTTATATCCAGAGTACATCATGAGAAACGTTTGGCTGATGAAGCACCAGCTGTAATCAGCATTGCTGGGAGAAATATCAGTAACTTCAGATATGCAGATGACACCACCCTTATGAAAGAAAGGGAAGAAGAAGTAAAGAGCTTCTTGATGAAAGTGAAAGAGGAGCGTGAAAAAGTTGTCTTAAAACTCAACATTCAAAAAACTGAGATCATGGCATCTGGTCCCATCACTTCATTGAGAGTAGATGGGGAAACAGTGAAAGACTTTATTCATTTATTCATTTATTTTTTGGTGGGGCGGGGG